>SNQJ01S0026119.1:15590-46732 GCA_010110895.2 Picea sitchensis | reverse complement strand
CACCATTGCTAAAGGAGTATGTGGATCTATTTCCCCAAAGTTTTACAAACATGAAGGGTATTAAAGGATATTTAGGAGAGATGAAAATTGATTTGTGGTCATAAGTGAAGCCAATTAAAAAATGAAACTACTACCTCAATCCAAGTGTCAAAGAGAAGGTAAAGAGGAAGATTGATCGTATGCTTGTTATAGGTTTTATTTCCTCTATGGATGAATCATATTGGATTAGTCCTATAGTGATGCAGAGTAAGTAGGGTATTTATGACATTCATGTTTGTGTTAAGTTAAAGGTATCAATTATGCATGTGTTCATGACCCATTTGTGAACCCTTTTAGTGATGAGGTACCAGATCAAGTTATGGGTAAGTAGGTGTACACTTTTATTGATGGCTTTTCAAGATACCACCAAGTTAGGATTGCATAAGCTAATAAAAATAATAAAACCTTTTCTATAGAGTGAGGGTAAATTTCCTACAGTGTGATTCCCTTTGGGTTGAAGAATTCCTCTACCATATTTTATTGTATTGTGATAGTATCCTTCCAATATTATGTCAACAAGTTTTTATATGTTTATATAGATGATTAGACAATATACATCTTATTGAAGGACCACATAGAAATACTAATAATAATGTGTGACCATTGTAGGTAGCTCTAAATCTCATTTGACTTGAATAAGTGAGTTTTCTATGCACCCTTTGGTACACTATTAGGGAACATTGTATGCAAGGAAGGTTTTTTTATTGATCCATCCAAGATTCTGTGGATTTTTCATTTTCCTACCCCAACCTCTATCAAGACTTTGCATTCTAGTATAGGTCACATTGGAATTATTGGATATTTATTCACAACTATGCACCCATCACAAAACTAGTGGATAAGCTACTTAATAAATCAAATACTTTATGTTGGACCCTTGAGTGTGATGTTTCCTTTGCTACGTTGAAAGAGAAAATTGGTAGGTTCTCCCATTCTAGTGTTCCTTGATTGGAATGTGGAATTTCATGTCCACATAGAAACCTCCCATATTTCATTAGGTGCAGCCCTTGCACAACATAGAGAGGGGGATCTTGATCACCTTGTTTATTTTACCAGCTAAAAKTTATCCCAAGCTAAGCATAACTACACCACTACAAAAGAGAAGGCCTTGCTATGGTATACACTTTATAGAAGTTTCACCACAACTATTTGTTGGGAGGTCATTTTAAATTCTACATTGATCATTATTATTTAAATTACTTGGTGAATAAACCTATCTTAGAAGGATAGACTTGTAGGTAATTGTTTCTATTTTAGGATATGTATTTCAAGGTTATTGTTAAGCTAGGAAGATACCATGTGGGTCTAGTTCACTTGTCAAGGATAGAATTAGGTGAATCAAGAGATACAATGGATAATAAACTTCTAAACACTAATATATTTTGGGTTGAAGCTATCCCTAATTATTTTAAGGATATTTATCTATTTTTTACTACAAATTCATTCCCAACTTGTTGGGACTGGATACTAACCACAAAGGAGAACAAATCTGAGAGCAGTGGTGTTGTTTGAAGACATCGTTGCACTAAAGCACAAGCATGCTCCATGAGAGAATAAATAGATCTCTCTTGATGATGATATACTGATCAAAAGGATCATCTATATATAGGTTCCAGTCATGGACTAAACCAAAAATAACATTATGTAGTTGGCTATCCCTATCCGGACCTAGGATCCAAAGTGGACATGGTCAACCAATAATTTATTCAGTTGTTGACCCAAAGAACTAATTGTTGGAGTTACTTCACACACACCTAGGATTTATTTTTCCTAAGGTTTTTCCTTGTTTATTAGTCATAATTAGTCATTATCTAGTCTTCTATATTTTAGGGGAGAATATTCCACCTAGAGAATATTCTCTTTCAGTTGACACTTCAGTTTGACTAATTGAGTTGAGTTTAGATATTGCATTGGTTTTTTCACCATGCAAAATTGGGATCATCACCATGATAATTCGACCTTGCCTTGGTATCATCACTAGACTGGCACATTAACCTTGATTCCCTGAGTTAACTCCTCACTACTCTCTTTTCAGTTAGCTAACTGAAGACTAGTTGACTAGTTAACTCAACTAGGTGGCAGTTCACTCCCGTAACTACCTTAGAGACTAGAATAGGTGGAAGTTCACTCCCGTAACTAATGGTCTATGTCTGGATCACTCTATACCACCACTATGGTGCATTGGTTCTCCTCCAGTGCTCACTCATTGAGTTATACATAGTATATCATGTGTTTATTATTCATTATTCACAACAGTTAATGATAATTATTTCATTCTTTCTCTCCTTATTCTTCTTTCTCAAATTCTCTCTGCAAATGTGTGTATTATTGTTTAGCTATATCTATAATATGCAGGTTCAAAAAATGTACATGGTATCAGAGCCGATGGATTGCTAAGCAAAATCTACACCAAAATGTTTTGTAGGTACAAAAGATTAAAGACAACGGAAAGATGGATTTCCAAAAAGAATTCATTCTTACACCTTACAAATATTTTTCATGGAAGGAGAAAATAACCATACATATATGAACTAGAGGGTTGTACAGGTTAACCTTGAATACATATACAGAACCAACATCATCCATAGAAAAATTCAAGTATTTAAATCGCATGGATGAGGCACTCGGAACAATTTGCAGTCTTATTTCTCCCGAAATCCTTTTTCACATATCTTCCTGTAAGACTCCCAATGAATCCTGGGCCACCTTGGAAGGGCTCTTTGGAAAACAAGATGAGATGAGGGGACACATGTTGTAGGTGGAGCTGCTCACATTGGATCCAAAAATCTTTGACAATATCCAATATTTCTTTACAAAATTCAAGGATTTATTGTTGCAACTCAAAGCTTGCGAGGTTGATAAATCGAAGGAGGAGAAAAAAATGGTTCTCACCATTCTCTCCAAGCTTGGTCCTGAATTCTTTGTATTCGTATCCACATTCCATTTTTTCATATTCGCCTCTGGAGCCACCTGGAAGATGCCTTCTCTCGAGGAATTTATCGAATCCCTGACACAAAAGCAAACCAAACTCATCAACATGGGCACAATCAAAGGCCCAAGGGTGCATGCACTCATTTTGCATGATGGTAGACACAAATATCAGAAATCTAAAGATAAATATAAATGGAAAGCTCATGCACATCTGAAAAAGGAAGGGTACACAAAATCCTTCACCGATGCCTCTGGATCCAAAAGGGAAAAGGGAAGAAAAGGGGAGAAATGCTCGTACTTTCACAAAGGATTCCATCCAGAATCCGCATGCATGAAAAATAAAATAGATCTAATGTCTCAAATACTTCAGAAAAACAACCTTGGATATCACATCCCTGAGGGTGCCAAGAAGAAGAAGACAAAATATCTGAATTCCAAGAAAGGCAATTCTAGCCATGCCTCGATTGCCATCAACTCCTCTCTCGATGCTTGGATCATAGATTTAGAAGCATCAAATCACATGGCTGCATAAAAAGAATTATATTCTTCATTGGATGAATGCAAAGGTCCTCCCATTTTGATGGGGGACAAATCTTCTGTCGAAGTCACCGGCAAAGGAAGGATTGAACTCACCAACGGAAGCTTCAAGAATGTGCTGTGCATTCCCAAACTTTCTGTCAACCTTCTCTCTGTGTATCAAATGGAAAATTCTGGCATTAGAAAGAAATTCATATTTACACCAAATTCCGTGGACATCTACGACATGAAAACCAACTCCAGGGTTTCTACAGGTGAGGTAAATCATCAATCTAGATTGTATACATTTTATGAATTCATTGAACCTAATTTTTCTTTACTACTTACTCGTGCTGATAAAAGTAGTAGGATATGGCATGAAAGGTTTGGACATTTTAATTTCAAATACATGCAACAACTTAGAAAGAAAATATTGGTTGATGGTCCACCAGACATCCATTTCTCCAAGGGAGTATGTGAGGGATGTGTTCTCGGAAAACACCCTCAAGAGAAATTCGACAAAGGAAAGTCTCAGAGAGCTTCTGCACCTTTAGATCTGATCCACATTGACCTTATGGGTACTTTTCCACATCCATCCATTAGCAAAGAGAGGTTTTTTCTCATTTTTTTTGATGATTTCTCATGTTTTACTTGGATCTACTTTCTCAGGAAAAAATCTGAGGTCTTTCAACACCTCAAAGATTTCAAAGCCTTGGTGGAGACACAGTCTGGAAAGAAGATCAAAGTTGTATGAAATGATAATGTTGGATACTATGTAAATCATGAGATCCATAATATTTTTCGTGAGGCAGGGATTCAATTGCAGCATACAGTTCCCTATACTCTATAGAAAAATGAAGTTGTTGAGCGAAAAAACATATCTCTAAAGGAGATGGCATCTTTCATGCTGCATGCAAAGTCTCTAACTCATAGACTATGGGTCAAAACACTTAATTGTGCAACATACGTCCAAAACAGATATACCCATAGATATGTCAAGGATAAGACCCCCTACGAGGCTTGAAGCGGCCTCAAACTGGAAGTGACCCACTTTCACATTTTTGGTTCACGTGCATGGGCCCAGATTCCCTCTAAAAAGAGGAAGTAAATTGATCCATAGAGCACTGACTGATTTTTTTTTGGATATCCCGACAATGTGAAGGGATATCGGCTTATTGATCTTTCATCGGATCGGATCATCATTGAGCATAGTGTACAATTCGAGGAAAGTATCTCGCATGTACCTAATAGTCGCATGCAAACACCTTCACTCTTCCACCTGTCCGAGATGATGAGCATGCACATGCCAACTCTTCTTCAGAAAAGATTTTTGATTCAGAGGACTCATTTGATTTAGATTTAGATTCAATATAGTCAGATGTAGAGTCAGAGCGTCTAGATGTAGTTGCAGAGCTAGAGAAGAGGCCCAAGTGGGCACAAACTACTCGTCAGGATGCAGGGGATCTTGTTGGTGATCCAACCGATACTAGGAGGAATCGATATGATTTCAAGGAGCCTCCTATTGCACTCACTGCCATTGAACCATTTCCCTCCAAGCATATTTTCTTGGTTCAGTCTTCAGATCCACAGTCTTATGGCGAGGCTATTGGAAATACCTTTTGGGAATCCACCATGCAGGAGGAGTACGACTCCCTCCTCGAGAACTAGACTTGGGATCTGGTTCCCCTTCCTTCTGGGAGGAAACTTGTCAGATGCAGATGGGTCTATAGGACCAATATCACAGTGGATGGACAGATTATCAGATACAAATCCAAGCTTGTCGCCAAAGGATTTCAACAGGTTCATGGTATTGACTATGATGAGACCTTTGCTCTAGTAGCAAAGATGGATTCCGTACGATTGGAACTTGCCATTGTGGAAACTAAGGGATGGGAAGTTCATCAAATGGACATGAATAATGCATTTCTTCACAGTGATCTCTCTGAGGACATCTACATGGAGCTGCCCCAGGGATTTATGTAGGACTCATATTTAGTCTGTCGACTGAAGAAGTCACTTTATGGCCTCAAGCAGGATCTGAGGGCATGGTATTCAAAGATGGATTCCTACATGTTGTCATTGAACTTTGTACATTCTAAATCAGACCTGGATGTCTACATGCTCAAGACGACTGATTCACTTCTACTTTTAGTTCTATATGTTGATGGTTTGTTGATCATCGGTTGCTCGACTTCAATGATTTCTATAGTCAAGAGGATTCTACATGACATGTTTTTTATGATGGACATGGGTCCGCTACACTTCTTCCTTGGACTTAACATCAATTAGGATGCATTAGGCATCAAACTGTTTCAGGCCAAGTATGCACGAGATTGCCTTGAGAGATTTCACATGATAGACTGCAAGTTTGCTCCGACTCTTTTCCTATCAGGATTCAAACTTGAGGATGGTGGGGAGACTCCACTGGTTGAAAGCACACTGTACATAAAACTAGCGGGGAGATTTTTGTATCTCACACACTCTAGACCAAACCTCTCATATGCAGTTAGCGTAGTTTCCAGGCTCATGCAAGAGTCGCATGAGCTACATTGGAAATATGCAAAGTGTATCCTTCAATAGATACAGGGCACCATCACCTTTGGGATTCATTATGCAATAGACTCTACATTAGATCTCATCGGGTTTATTGATTCCAACAGGGTTGGTGATAGCACTGATCGCAAGTCCACATTCGGTTACTCACTCAGTCTTAGTTTCAGACCTATCTGTTGGTCGATCAAGAAACAAGTTTCCATTTCTCTATCTTCAGCTAAGGCAGAGTACAGAGGGTTAGTTAACATAACCATTCAGGCTATGTGGCTACAACATTTTCTCACTGAGTTGGGAATTCATTTTCATCGTTCGATTGTCATCTGGTGTGAAAACCAAATCACTCTGAAGTTCTACAGAGATCCGGTTTAGAGGCATTGGACGAAGCAAATTGAGATCCACATGCACTACATCTGGGACTTAGTACACAAGGGGATAATTGACTTACAATTATTTCCTTCAGCAGAACAGACGAAAAACATCTTCACCAAGACCTTCACTCAGCATAAATTCCATTCTCTGCAAAGTCGTCTTGGAGTGAAGGACCACCTGTTAGCTACAATTCCATTCTCTCAAGAAAGTCGCCTTAGAGTGAAGGACATGCTGCTCCAGCACCGTAGTTATCTTTTACATACAAGGCACCTGAGGGGGGGTCTCCAATGAGGTTTTCCTTTATCCTCACTTCATTTTAGTGTATCTTTTGTATTTGGGTACCTAACATGGCCTCACAAGTTGTCTGGACCCATTCTTTATTTTCACCATAGTGATGCTCGAGGGGGGGTGTTGGAGCTATTTCCACACACACCCAGGATTTCTTTTCCTAGGTTTTTCTTGTTTATTAGTCATAATTAGTCATTAATATCTGATTTAAGATTTCAATTGACACTTTAGTTTGACTAGTTGAGTTGAGTTTAGATATTGCATTGGTTTTGTCACCATGCAACATTGATATCATCACCAAGGATAATTAGACCTTGCCTTGTATCATCACTATATCGTCAATAATTAACCTTGATCTCGAAGCACTCACTACTCTCTATTCATTCAATTAACTCAAGACTAGTTGACTAGTTAACTCAACTGTGGGAGTTCACTCCCATAATCGCTTGAGAGACGACTAGGTCATTTTTCCACCTTAACTATTATGTGTGTCCATATCACTCTCTATACCACCACTATGGTGTGCATTGGTTCTCCCCAATGTGCACTCATTGAGTTATACAGAGTATATCATGTGTAAATTATTCATTATTCACAATGGTTAATGATAATTATTTCATTATTTCTCTCCTTCTTCTTTCTCAAATTCTCTCTATAAATGTGTATATTATTGTTTATCTAGATATATTCTATGCAGGTTCAACACATTTACACTGATCAACTTCCATAACTGATAAGGTGAGGTTTACGATGGAACCCAATGTTCCAACACCCCCCATAAACTCAATTTGGAGGAAAACAAATTTCATAGATTTCCCCCTTGAATTTGTTCTTATTGAAAAAGATGATAAAATATGGTACAAAAACACTCTTGAATAAGTCTAATTACCATCATTTTTTATCAAGGGGGAAAAGGCAGTCATCCATCGCAAACTAGTTGCAAAATTGTTGTCCAAACATATTCCTAGTCGGTCAGTCGACTAAACAACAAGACAACACAATCTAGTCAATCAATCGACTAGAAAAGAAACACACCAAAATAATTATTCTATGTCAATATAATAGTATTTTCCAAGATAGATAGTCTATGTATCCAAACAATATTTGTATCAAGTACAATAAGCAAAAGTACAACTCCCAACAACAAAATCAAACATGGTTTGGTCGGTCTCAACAAATCCAAGTCCATTAAAAAATAAACAATCAAGTCAACAAGACAATAGATCAGTTGGGTTTACACATCAACAACTTCAAGTACTCCCCCACTTAAAAACAATTGAGGGATCAAATTATCAGCAATAGATCAAGTCGAAAACACCAGTCAATGAAAAACATCCAGTTGAAACTCAGTCAACAAATAAGTAGTCAAAAATTCCAACTCACTATCATATATGGTCAAACCTCGGTCTACTAATATCTTAGTCGAGCTCTAGTCGACTGTCATATTGGGTCAATTCTCGATTGAACACTCCAAAGCAATCAATGAGAAAGAGGAACAATGCACGATTGTATAGTTGATGATAAAGAATAGTATGAAGTACTCAAGCATCTGGATAGATTCACCCATGACCATACATAAATCCAACCACAGTCTATCTTGGTAGTCAGTATTGGTCCATGGTTCTATCTTTCACGTCTCTTCAGCAAAGACCTAGAAGCATGATTTCCATTCCTTCAATTTTTATGGTGAGGATGACGATAAGGAATGAATTTATGTGTTGGATGATCAGAAGAATATGGGTAAGGTTATAGTGTACTCTCAGGAGTAGAACAACTTGACATATCAACAACAATGTCACCAACAACAATATTCTCACATTCTGGCATGTTAGAAACAACCATCTCATCAATAGGTTCAACACAATCAACAATCGGTTTCTATTCTAGAAAACTATTATGAACTCCACCTACAATAGATAAAACTTCCTTAGTTGTAGTAAGGCTAGGTGTAGGTAGGGAGATAACAATAGTATCATATCCAAGAGATGTTCTTGGTGACATTGTCTCACGTGTAATAGGATACCTTATCCATTCTTCCCAAGTCCTCCTTTGGTGTATCCCATCCTTTGTTCATTTTTCAAAATATCCACTATATCATTTGTTAATGGTCGACGTTTCAGATCCACAACAAGATCCATCTTTAGGACACAAAGCCAAGGTGTTAGGGACCTAACCTTCCTAACCCCTCATGTAGGTAGAATAATATATTTTCCATGTAATAAAGGTCGATATTAATAAATAAGGCCTAGTTAATAATGTAAACAAGTCTAATGTAAGAAGACTTAATAGAATCTTTCGCTTCTAGAAATATCTTCCTCTAGATTTTTCTTTTGAAGATAGATTTAGTATAAAAAGGAGTAGAAGGCATGAGAAATATTTGTCTTGAGAATTATTTTAATAGAGTGTTACTCTGTTGGAGCTTTCCCCCTCAAAGAGGTAAGTGAACATTGATTTCTATCAATAAAGGTATCATTTTGGTATTGTGGTTCTCTACATTTTTGTTATTACGCTGGTATTTTCTACATTATTTCCGTTTTCTACTTATTATAATAGATCTAGTACCTAAAATGTGGTATCAAAGCACTTTCCTTTGCAAAAATTGTGGGATTTTTTTTCAAGGTGGAGACGTGTATTTTCAGTGTCTTTAAAGAACATAGATCTCTCATTCAATGGGTAAAAATATGGTGGGGAAGACTCCCTTTTCCTCCGTACCTTATTAATTGAAAAATTGGGAGAATTGTTTGACCTACTATTTTAAGTGGGGCTTCATCCTATAAATATTGGTAAGAAATTATGAGGGTAGAGCCCTCATAATAGGTTGGAGGATGGGGAGGGCCATGTTAGGTCATATAACCTACCCTCACATATCTCACCTACCTCCATGCAGTAAATACAGATGATTTCACAGGGTTTTCTAGAAACCAACATTTCACCTTATTGGAAACCTATGTAACACATTTTGTTACTCTTTGAGTAGTACCGCATGAGACAAAATATGTACATGGCCATCACTCTCACATACTCTTAGGTATATCGAGATTCCCCTAGGTCTCCTGAAACTATCCCTAGATCAGTCGGTCGACCACCTAATTGCTATAATGACACCGAGAAAAAACACTTGGGAAGATACTCTTTAGTACTTGGGTAATCAGGTAGTACAACTAAGGGTACGGTCAAGCCTCCTTAGATGGTGCCCTGAGATATTGGATGAAGTACTATTATTTGACCCCACATGTATATCATAGAGTTATAGCATAGGGAAAACCCTTCTCTGTAGGAACCTTGTAAACCATAACCCCTGGGGAAAAAATAGAATAGAAAGGGAATAGACAAGAGCTATTGTCGTGCAACCTTTCCTCCTGCATTCTGGTTGTGAAATTCTTACTTAATGTTTTTGGTTAACTATTTGGCCATTCACCACTGCAGTATTCTTTAGGCCTCAATATAACTCTGTAGAAGTTAAAAAATGGTATAGCGATCCCACCGACACCATTATTTTGGACCTATCCCATTGTATTCCTCTCTTCACCATGATCACTTTGGTACCTATCATTTTTAAGCCTTTCTTTCATGGACCTGACCCCCTTCCCAATAGCCTTATTTGGGACCTATCCCATTGGATTCCCCTCTTTGCCCTGATCATAGTGATACCTATCATTTTTAAGAAATTGTTTCCTCGTGGACCCATCCCCTTCCCGACACCATTATGTCCCACTTACACCATTAGCTTCCTTTGGTCTCATTGATCGCAGTGGTATATATCACTCACTTATCAATTTTTTATCTATGGACCCACCCCTCATCCCCAAATGGATTCTACTCGCTAAGACAAAACCAATCAGAAATCAAATTCTGACAGTTCTTTCATTCATGCCAAAGTGGAATACAACCAAGAACAATTCAATAGTTTAATTGACAAAATCAATTCCACTCTCAAACAATTCATGGACAAATTTCAAGGTCCTTCCTCCTATGACCCACCCCTCCATGTTGAAGGTGTTGACTCCAACCAACCTCTACACTCTCATTCTAACTCCCTACATCATGACCCCCATATTCCTAGATTTTAGGTGAAAAAATTTGATGGATCAGATCCAACATCCTGGGTCAATTAGATGGAACATTATTTTTCCCTGTATGCCATTTATTGATGAGTTAACCAAGTTTCATTATGGTGTTCTCTATTTGGATTTGAAACAATGGAAATGGTGGCAATGGAATCGAAATGAATTCCAAGGGTATGTTTCTTGGACACAATTTGTTGTTGAGGTGTATGAATTTTTTGGCACAAGAACCTGCCATTTAGGTCATTTGACCAAGTTGAAACTATTAACACATGTAATATTTTGTAAAAAAATTACAATTTTGGCCAAGTTGGTGTTTGAAAGGGTAATGAAGTGGTCCTATGTCTGTTTATCATCATCTCAAGTCTTAAAATATCAATAAGTGACCTTCAACCATCAATCAAAGCCAAACAATAGAATAAAATGTCAAAAGGAACCTCACTCCGCAAGTTTGTTGTGTAAGTTCACTACGCAAGTTCTAGAAATGATTGTTTTGTAGTTAACTTAAAAATCAGTTTTTGACCAAATGAAAAAGAATATTTTAAAACTGAAAGAGGTGTTTTTCAAGCCCAATCCCATTCACAAAAACCTCTCTCAGTTTATTCACATGTATCTTGGTTTGGTATATTCGAATGGATCTTTACAGCCTATTTTTCAATTTAAACTTTTAATGATTTCCCATTTTATTCATTATCTTTTGGAGCAGGTCCCAAGATGTTGGAGAGGAATTTTGGAAAAATGAAAGCAGATTTTGTCAATAAAGAACCCATTCACAAAAACCTCTCTCATTTTTGTAACAACTATCATTATTCGAGAGATATAATGTTATATTTGACCCCTATTTTCCAGAAAATTGATTCTTATTTCCAAGCAGGTAGTTCTAAACGTGTTGTTTTTTAACTAGATCCAACTTTGGGAAAGATTTGATCTCGAACTCCTTAGCTTGGGGAAGAGTCTTTTCTATATATATTTTTAATTTTTATTGACTAAGGGGTTGGCAGAAGTGTAGAGGACATTTTTCTTGAACTTTTTTGTAATTTTTCTGAAGTTTAATGAAATATTAGTGCAGAAGTACAGTGTTATTCATACCAGAGATTCTTGTGGTGGTGATTTGAAGTGTGTGTTTCTCTCTCATGTATGTATTTCCTGCATTCTTTTCTCATTTCATCTGCAACCTTTATATGCTTAAATTGGAAATCTAATGGTCTAGAATTCATCTGATATTGATGCTTTAGATTCAAGCAATTTAAGTATTGGTATCTCTTATTAACTCAATCATAATTCAGCTCAGCTGGTGCTATGAATCTGGTTAATTGTTTTCTCTTTCTTCCATCATACAAAAACAATATTTAAACTGAAATATCATCACCTATCTAGTCTCTTCTTCCTTGATAGTTCTACCACTAGTCACTGATAGTTCCATTTTCTTCAAAGTTGACTCCATGCCTAATGGATTTCTCTCTCTTATTTAACACCACATCTTAAAACATTATTTCTATTTCAGATCTGGCCACTAATCCTAATTTACATTTAGATAGCCCTCTCTAATTTGGAAAGGCCAAATTCCAAGCCCAAAGTGGTTTGTGGTTACCTCTATGGTTTCCCTCCCGCAGCCAAGGGAAATTATAGAGTGATAATAGAAGCAGTCTGGAATAGTGGAAGACTTTATCACTTCCTTTGAGAACTTGGATTTCTGAACTAAAGGTATGATAGATGCCTCCTTCTAGGAATGTCTTTTTAGTGACCTCAAGGATGAAATCCTTGCACAAGTCTTCATGGATCACCACCATAATTGGTTGGAAGCAACTAAACATGCCAAGGATGAAAATAGGCCATCTTTACCCAAAGAAAAAAAATTTCTTTTATTCCCTACCCTAAACATCCCACTCCTACACCTCAAGCCACTCCTCTCAAGGTCCAAAAATTAACACGAGCAAAAATGGATAAATTACAACTCAAAGGTCTTTGCTATAATTGTGATGATAAATACTTTCTAGGGCAAAAGTGTAAAGAACAAATTTTTTTTATAGCCATTTTGAAGGATGTTTATGATGAAGATGTTGTGGTTTCACCCGAGGAATCACTACCCCAAGCTAATGATCTTACACCACCCTCTAATCCTCCCAAAGTTGAACCTTTGATTTCGTTGAATTCTCTCACTGGATTTTATTCTTCCCAAACCCTCAAGTTAATTGACTACATTAAGCACAAGAAAGCATCATCCTAGTTGACAGTGGAAGCACTCATAGTTTCTTTCACCATCGCCTTTCCCAAGAGATCAATTGCTATATTCGTGCAGTCAATAATTTTCAAATCATGATTGCCAATGGGGGTTCCATGAAATGTGGGGGGTGTTGTGAAAATGTGTGCCTACAAAGTGGTCAGTATCACTTGAAATCTCACATGTTTTCTATTGACATGGGCGGTTGTGACATTGTACTTGGTGCGAATGGATTCACATTCTAGGTCCCATCACCATGGATTTTAAGGATTTAACAATTCAATTCCAACATGAGGTACAAAAGTATAAATTCTAAGGCATTACAGGCTCTCCATAGATCATCAGTTCCCATCACATGGAAAAGTTAGTAAAAAAATGTCATTCTGGTATCATTTCCCAACTACATTCCATTCAAGTAGTTAAGACACCTTCTGTGCACCCCAACCTATAATATATCATTTCCCAATGCCAAACTATTTTCCAAAATCCATAGGGCCTTCCCCCCTCCTAATCTGACCATGACCATTCCATTCCTTTAATCTTGGATAGTCTCCCTCCCAATGTTCGCCCTTATCATCATCTCTTTTCTCAGAAAAATGAAATTGAGAAAATTATCCAAGAGTTGCTAGCAGCGGGTTTTATCAGTCCTAGTACAAGGCCCCTATTCTTCCATTGTAGTCATGGTCCTCAAGAAGGAAGGCACTTGGTGCATGTGTCCTGATTTTGATGCCCTCAACAAACTTATCGTCAAGGAAAAATTTCCATTCATGTCATAGATGACCTTCTGGATGAACTCAGTGGGGCTCAATACTTTACTAAACTTGACCTACGTTCTGGCTACCACCAAATACATATGAAAGCAGAAGACATTCCTAATATTTCCTTTTGCACTCATGAGGGTCACTATGAGTTCTTGGTCATTCCATTTGGTGTCTATAATTCCCCTTCCACTTTTCAAAGCCTCATGAATCATATCTTTCATCCTTTCCTCCTTCACTTTGTGTTAGTTTTCTTTGATGATATTCTCATCTATAGTAAATCTTTGCAAAACCATCTCATCCATGTGGATTAATTTCTCCATCTCCTCTCCAATCAAAAAAAATTCCTCAAATAGTCTAAATGTGCTTTTGGCACCTCTGAAGTTGAGTACCTAGGACATATCGTTGGAAAGGATTGTCTAAGGGTGGATCCTAATAAAATTGAAGATATGCGGAATTGGCGTCACCATAAACTCTTAAAATTTTGTGTGGTTTCCTAGGTTTAACATGCTATTATTACAATTTTGTTCATAATTATGGAAAATTGTGGATCCTCTCACAAATTTCCTTAAAAATAATTCTTTTAGTTGCACTCTAGCAGCTGATCAATCCTTCCAAGCCTTGAAAGAAGATATGTGCACTACTCATGTCCTAGCACTACTTGACTTCACGAAGACCTTTGTTATGGAATGTGATGCATCAGGGAGAGGCATCAAGGTAGTCCTCATTCAAGAAATTTGACCTTTGGATTTCACCAAAAAATAGTTTTCGGAGCGACATTTGGGCCAATCAATCTATGAAAAGGAAATGTTGTATATTTTGCATGTAGTGGATCTCTGGTGCCCTTGTCTCTTAGGAAAATGCTTCCAAATTAAAATGGATCATCAATGCCTCATGTATTTCTTGGAACAATGAATTTCATCCAGAGAGAAACAAAAATGGGTGACCAAGTTGTTTGGGTATGATTATGAGATCATTTACAAGAAGGGAAAATAAAATGTGGTGGTTGATGCCCTTTCTTGGAAATATGAAGAATAAGGATCCCTCTTTTCTCTCTCCTTCATTGTCACAAATTGGCTTCAGGAATGGTGGAAACATCCCAAACTCACCAGTCTAATCCAAGAACTCCAACATGATCCTCAAGCTTCTCCAGGGTACTCTTGGCACAATGAAGAGCTTCGCTATAAAGGGCACATGTATTTAAGAAATTATTTTACCCTTAAATACATGATTCTCTTTGAGTTTCATGCTTCACTTACAACTGGGCATTCAGGTTTTCCCAAAACTTATGAACGGGTCAAACATTATTTTTTATGGGACAGTATGAAACAAGATATCCACAGTTTTGTGGCTAAATGTGATACATATCAATGCAATAAAGGACATGTTGACAAAACTCTTAGCACACTCCAAACATTTCTACTTCCACCTACTATTTGGATGGATATCTCTATGTATTTCATTATTTTCCTACCTAAATCAGTCAATAAGTCAATCATCATGGTGGTCATGGATCATCTTTCCAAATATGTTGATTTCTCTACTCGTCATCACCCATTCACAACCTCCACAATGGCTCAAGTTTTTATGGATAATATCTTCAAACTCCATGGCATTCCTCATTATATTGTTTTTTACAGTGATCTAAATTTTACCAACAATTTGTGGTAAGAATTATTCAAGCACTAGGGAACCCAGTTGCATCTCAACACTTACTATAATACCTAGATTGATGGCCAAACTAAAGCATTCAATAAGTGTTTGGAAACATATTTGAGGTGTTTTGCGTCAGATAGACAAAATCCGTGGGTTTAGTGGTTACCCCTCATTAAATGGTGGTACAACACCTCTTACCATACTACCACTCGCATGACTCCCTTTGAAGCATTCTATGGACAAAGTCCACCATCAATTTAAAGAGGTTGACCACAATATAACAGTCTGCACAACCATTCTCTGTACTCTCAAAGAAAAAAATTCATGTCTCAGAACTGCATGAAGAAATAGAAATATCATGGTCGTTCTAAACGTCAATTTGTTGAAGGGGAATAGATTTGTCTCCATCTGCAGCCATACAAGAAAAATTCACTCAAATCCCAACACTGCTAGAAACTCACCCCCAAATTATATGGTCCTTATACTATTCTCAAATGAGTGGGGTTATTCGCCTACAAGTTAGACTTTCCCATTCACTCTAAGATACATCCTTTTTCTCATGTCTCCTTCCTGAAGAAAGTGATTGGCACTAAATTCCATACCCAAACCAGTCTACCTGAGTTGGATGAAGAAGGTTCCATTTGGTTGCAGCCACAAGTAGTATTGGACCAACGCAAGCGTCATCCCGTTAGTGCACCATCAAGGAATTTTTATTTCAATGGAAGGATACTCCACCAAAATATGTCACCTGGGAGCCGAATACTATTCTGCAGCAATTTCCTCATCTCAATCATTGAGGAAAAGGGTATTTTTTAAGGGGGGGGAGCATGCTAGGGACCTATCCTCCCTAACCCCTCATGTAGGTAGAATAATATATTTTGCATGTAATAAAGGTCGATATTAATAAATAAGCCCTAGTTATAGGTCTAATGTAGGAATACTTAATAGAAGCTTTTGCTTCTAGAAAGATCTTCCTTTAGATTGTTCTTTTGAAGATAAATTTAGTATAAATAGGAGTAGAAGGCATGTGAAAGATTTTTCTTGAGAATTATTGCAATAGAATGTTGTTTTGTTGGGGTTTCCCCCTTGAAGATCCAGGTGAACATTCCTTTCTATCAATAAAGGTATCATTTTGGTAACATGGTTCTCTACATTTTTGTTATTTCATCGTTATTTTCTGCTTAATAATAATAATAATAATCTATTTTTAAGGTCACGGCCAAGCCACACCAAATTGGTGTATGAGACCCCCTTGTTTGTGGGATAAGGGACCCCCCTCCGCTCAACGATTTGACTGGTAAAATCTACGAAAGTATGCATACCCTACCCCCCTTATTATAATAGATTTGGTACCTAACAAGAGGAGATGAGAGGAAAGAGCAACTTATAAATACAAAAAAATAATGAAAAACAATTAAAACAATGCCATTGGCTACTAATAACTGAAATAAGACCCTAAAAATACATAAAGACCTAGAAATAATGAGAAAACAATAATCTAATTAGTTAAATGAAATTAGTGAAAACCATAGAATATTATTATTATTAATAAATCTTATAATGATTATTGATCGTAATAATAATAAAACCTAAAAGGATTATTAATGATAATAAACCCTATAATGCTCCATAGTAATAATAAACCTTTTAATGATTATTAGTCATATTTATTATTATTATTAATAAACCTTATAATGGTTACTAATATTTAATAATAAAAGTACTAGATATTAATTACTAGGGTATTTAATCATATTAATAGTTCTATATCTTTAATTACTTAGTAATGAAAGCATTCATTTAATGATATTAATACTAAAAAGGAGCAATAATATTAATGCTAACATATTAATAGTTCTAGATCTTTAATTACTTAGTAATGAAAGCATTCATTTAATGATATTAATACTAAAAAGGAGCAATAATATTAATGCTAACATATTAAATAGTTCTAGATCTTTAATTACTTCGTAATGAAAGCATTCATTTAATGATATTAATACTAACAAGGAGCGATAGTATTAATGCTAAAACCAAAGGTAAGAGGACAAAATATACCAAAATAACCCAAACAAACCCTAAAATAATATCACTATATTATAATAAATGGTTAATAATAACAGTGTTACATATTAATTATTTAGAATTATTAGTAAATGACAAGAAAAGAAGAAAGAGAATAGGCATAATGGAGAAAGAATACAGAAATAGGAAAAGCAAATAAAACAAATAAAAAGGAAGCAAACAACAATTAAAAGGCCAAGGAACAAAAAAACTAGAGAAAATAAAACTCAGGAAGTTAAAGGATAAAGGGCACAAAACTTAGGTTGAGGGAAAATCTATTATGTTTTTTTTTTTTTTTTTGGTGGTGGATCAGAGGAAGACAATTCTTGCTAATTTCCAGACCCCATCTCTATTCAGGTTGTTGGGATGCTTAATAATTTCCATGGCTTCTCTAATTTGACGCTTGAAAAAATGATCTTATTTTGCCAGGATTTTGGTGTTTTCTATGAACACATGGTATTTGGTTGTAAGGGAGTGTTTTTCTAATTTTGAGGTGTTGGTTCGTTCATTCTTGATGTCAACTCCATGATCTTTAATCCTAGTTTAAAAAAAACATGTTTCTCCAATGTAACATCTACCACATGAGCACTCGACCTTGTAGACTCCTTTGTATTGACATTGGTCAATGTTGTCTTTGATGGATATCACTTTTTGTTTGATGGTATATGATGGCTTGAAAGTAGTTTTGATCTCTTTATTTCTTAGTACTTTGGCAATCTTGTCAGTGACCCCTTGAATGTAATGGAAGTAAGATTTCTTACAGGAGGAATGGTTGTTTAAGTTCCGAGGTTCACTATTTGTTCTATCTAAGGATTTTCTTAATGCACTTCTAGTGTCCTTGTATTTGTAACCTATGATTCTGAAGACTTCAGATAGGTGATATTTTTCATGTTCCAAGTGCTCTTCATTAGAGATTATGAGGGCCCTTGTGGCCAATGTGTTAAGAACTCCCAACTTTGAGTTGGGGTGTTGGTGAGAGATTGCATGAAGATAGAGTTTCAGGGGGTGAAGAAGTAATGGGTGAGATTGTCATCTCAACAAAAACAAAATTCTTCTCATCATTCTTCTCAACATTCTGCAGTAAAAAAACTTCTTCTTTAAGGTTCTTTTTGCAGTTCTGCAAGCACTGCATAGTCTCATCCTTCTCATCCAGTAGCAACAATATGGCATCATTGTTGGAAATAGTGGTACGATATTGTCATTGATGTCAACAAGGTGCAAAATAATTCAGTATAAACCCAAAGATCAGAAGAAATAATCATGTCCATTGATATAGATTTCGGGAGTAATTGCAACCATCAGATCATGATAGCGTAACTTTCAGGACATTGGAACTATTGAACTCATGATTGTATTTAGACCAAAAACCGCAGGCATTAATGTCCAATACAATCTCTAGAGTTAGGATCCACGAGAGGGGGTTAACCCATGTCGCGAAAATCACGGGGAGTGTTGGACACACATGCCAATAGGAACTTTGCCACTTCGATGAACATTGGAGATAAGGCAGAGGCACGAACTCGTGAAGCCTTGAAGTCCCGAAGTGAATGAGGGGCATCAGATCTGGGAAATGCATGGTGACCGTTGGATGAGGATAGGCGAGTCCAATGGTGGTCAACTTCAGTGCTGACCACTCCAAAGAAAAGGATCCTAGAACAGGTAAGTACACCCGAAGGGTGGAGCCTCGAAGTCCTGAAATGAATGAGGGCCATCATATCTGGGAAATGCATGGTGACTGTTAGATGAGGATAGGTAATTCCAATGGTGGTCAACTTCGGTGTTGACCACTCCGACGAAAAGGATCCTAGAATAGGTAAGTTTACCCGAAGACTGGAACCTCGAAGTATCAAAGTGCATGAGGGTCGTTGGATCAAGAATTCAGGTGAAAACTAGACCGTCCAATATTGAGTAATGATCCAAAGGAGAAATACATATGACACTTCATGAGATCCACATCAACAAGACCACGTCAACAAGGACACATGGGCCAATAAGATGATKACAAGTGTCAAAATACATATGGCACATAAGGTCTATGAAAGTCACAAATCAACGTGACACATGGCACACTCACTACAGGTCCACATCATCATAGGTGACGACAACACGCCACGTTAGTTCAGGACAACAGCCTCCAGGGATAACCAGATTTTCCTACCAGCAAAGCTACCTAAAGTGTTGAAGGCCGAAGTCATGAATTGATGTTAGTCATTGATCTAAGATCCACTGGAATATCTTTCCATCGTTCGATCGAGTATAGTGGAAAGATATCATAAGGTGTACTGATAATTGACAACAAGAGGTCATGACATATTTATGACTTAGTCGGTAGGTAAACACTCTGAAGGGATTAAAATACTTCATAGTTTGAGTAGACCAATGTCCTGGAGTCATGAATAGCCAAATACCTGAAGAGAGGGAGATCCTTTGTGCCTAAGCCCACGGTCCTAGCTCCTAGACATATGAAGGTTATTAAGAAGGGAAGTGTTGATACACACCCACGCATAATTTTCTTCGGAATAATTAGAAGACTGCAAAGGGAGGAGTCCCGAAATGTCGAAGTCCCAAAGAGAATGAGAATCGTCCATCACAATGTGCAAATAAAACATAATCATGAATCTTGATAAGTGATTAAGCACTTGTTTGGCTTAGTGCTTAGTCACCGCCTATGGTCATATGGAATAGAGGTTCTGAAAGTGCATGTGTGTGAATTTTAACATACACATGCAGAATGTTTCTTCTGTCATGAAGGAACTTTGAACGAGATAGGATTTGAAGCATGTCCTTATTAATATTAAGTGATCAAATACATCCAATGCATTGGAAAGCTAATCAAAAATCTCAAATATGATCTGTTGGAGAACTGGGGATGCAACAGAAGCTTAAGAATGAAATAAAAAGGCATGTGATCAAATTAAAAGAAATTGATCCATACATGTGATCGATTTATGAAAATTCCTTGTTGACGATGATTTTAGTCAACAATACTTAGCCAACAAAGCATTGTCAGGCTTCCCCCTCATTCTGCAATTTTTTGCGGAAAGTTGTATGCGTTCCCGCTGAGTTGTCGCTACACATTCAAGGAATATGTGGTCAAATATCTCATTGCTCAATAATATTTAAGAATTTATGATATGGCTAACGAATGAATACGATCAACACGCAGTATATTTTATGCTACAAGAAGCAAGTTCATTAGAATTTGTCTGGGGATTTAAGCCTAAGGTGGTATTATCATCTCTTCTCACCTAGCCCGGCAAGAGGTTGAAAATGTTGGTGTTGGGGACTCTCTAGTCCCTCGACGTCAATATATTTTTGGTGAACATACTATGGACGACCGTTCAATGGTTCATTCCTAGTTTTTGTTTTAATTCTTTCAATTTTGTTTTTATTTTTCCTAGACTTCATTGTCTCAACCGAATCCTATTTGGTGGTTGTAACCCTGCGGTTTCAGCTACTAACCCTAGGAAGGTCATTCACAAGTATGTCTTATTTGAGTTTGAAGAAGACCTAAATAATTCCCCTTGGTTTGTGCCCACTCCCTTGAATTTTGCTCACCTGGTTAACCCTTTACCTCACAAATTCAATAACCATTTGCCTCTCTTTCATGGTGACAAAATCGTTACGGTAATTGAACATTTTCGTGCATTTTCAAATGCTTGCACCATTTTGGGAGTAAATAATAACGATAGTTTCATGCTTTTGTTCATGAATTCACTTCAGGGCGATGTCGCCTCTTTGTTTTCCAACCTTCCTTATGGATGCATCTCTACCTGGTTTGAACTTTCTTACTAGTTTACTTCAACCCTTTGGGCATTTAGATAGTCCTTATGAGCATCTTAAGAGGTTTAATCAATTATGCATGAAGGATAATGAGAGCATTCTTACTTTTAATCTTTAGTTTATCAAGTTATACAATTTAATTCCTACTCCCATTCGCCCCACCAACTTGGTTTCTCTGATGCATTACTACAAGCTTCTACCTCATCTTTACCGATGGCGGTTGGAAGAAAAGAACGTTCAAAACTTAGAGCTATCTCTATCCACTTGCCTTGACTTCAAAGAGAAAATACAAAGAATAGGATACTCCTTTGGCATTTACAATTCTCACAAGGATATATCTTCTTTAATCCCTGTCATAAAGAGTTTACAAGATCACATATTCCTTCTTGAGTCTCAATCTTCAAATCATGCTGGGAGTATATCTTGGGATCCCTCTCCCCCATGGCCTAGTTATAATGAATCTACTACTTGTGGTCAAGAGCTTGGATGTGAAGAGGATTATGATTATATCATGATGCTTAATGATCAATCTACCTCTCACATCCCAGAAATCACCCTAGTTAAACCTTATGGAAAAGCTCAATCCCAAGATCATCTGTCATCTCAAGCTTCTCATTTGCATGTATACGATGGAAATTTTGATTATGAAAATGAAGAAATCAATCATAACTATGTCAAACCAATTTATGATACATTTGTATTCGATGATGATGCTAATGAGTGGTCAAATTATGTCGACTAGCATGACTTTAATGATGCATGTGAAGAATCCTCTTTTGAAGATATCCATGAATTCAATCGAGATCTTATTAAATTGTATAAAATTTTCACTAATCCTTTGTTTCAATCAAAAGAGGTTAAAAAACTTGACACCATCAAGCATGTCCCTCCTAGGTACAATTTTTATTTTGACGATAGTGACTATTGTAGGGATATTCCTATGCTTTTTAATCCATGTTATATATCTTCTTTGCATCGTGATGACCCAGTTCCTGATAGAAAGGTCCATAAAGATGATACTAATTTGTTTGTTGAATTCATGGATCATCCCTTAAATGTACAAACCCTAAATCCTAAATCTAATTTAGTCAATACCTTCATCATTACTGACAAAGCATCTGTTGGTTGGCATGTCTTGGAGTTTGGTGGTCGTTTCTTTTGGGTATTGATTAATCATATCTCTACACTATACACATCTTTTGGTTGGCATTTTGGCAGCCCCTCCACACACAAATTTGTCAAACTCATGAGACCCACATGCAAAGCAGGTGACGCATTCATTTACGCTAAATTTCATTCGACCTGAGTCCAAGCTAACGGTTTCTTTTCCTTTGTACATAAATAAATAAACAAAATAAACAAAATAATAATAATGATAAAATTTACGGGAAAGGCTAGATTAGTTTTTTTGGTTGATTTCTCTTTTATTCAGTTGTTTTCTTGCTTTTGTTTATTTTTCTTTCTTTTCTTTTTTTCCTTTTTTGATGGTCAGGAGTGATGGAGAAATGATTGGTGATATTAAAATGTAGGCCATTTGTATATTTTTAACTGATTGACCAAATGTGTTTTGGTGGATAGCAGACATGTAGGTGAACCAAGTTGTCTTCCTTTGTCATAATCCCTCGCTTGTCTACTATGTGCTTGTTACACGAGACATCCTCGCTCATCATTCCTATCTCCATATTCCTTCTTTTCCTTTCTCTGTCCCCTTCATTTTGAGATGCCTCCAGCATACACGTTGTGGATGCTCAGTGTTAAACTTGGGTCTTTCCCTCAACACATATCTATGATAGTTTTCTATCCTTGTATTCATTTTGTCAAGATCTAAAGAGTCGTCCCTTCGGGTTATACAAAAGGACCAAACCCCCTCATGCTTACCACTTTCCATGAGTTATTCCATGAAGGCTCGATCCATGAATCCCTTGACCTCCATCGTGTCTCCCCCTGTTGTATAACCTGGTCCACCCAACCTTATCAACCTCTTTTTGTTCCACATCAAGTCACCCTTAGTGCTGTCGTTACCCTCCCTTCCTCTTTCTTCCAGAGAATCAAGGATTGTAAGTTATTGTTTAAAGGTTGCACGCCACTGTAAGCGAGGCGCATCTATTGGTTGGAAATTGTTGACAACGATTTCGGTCAATGGTACTTAGCCAACAAATCATTGTTGGGATTTCCCCTCATTTTGCAATTTCTTGCGCAAAGTTGTACATGTTCCCGCTGAGTTATCTCTACACATTCAAGGAATATGTGGTCAAATATCTTGTCGCTCAAGAATATTTGAGAAGTTATGATATGTTTAATGAATGAATATGATCCACATGCAATATACTTTATGCTATAGGAAGCAAGTTCATTACAAGTTGTCAACGTGGGTTTCCTGTCGAAATCATCATGTCTCTTAACCTATTACTAAACGTGCCCCTTCTCTCATTCCTCTCATTGCTTACACTCTCATATTTTGCACATTGACACCATATGTTGTGAAACCACATACACAACTCTTTTTTACATGAATAAAGTTTTGGAAGCGAACAAAATTCATATCATTTTTATATCAAATATCTTACTTCCTTATTGCTACCTTGTCCACTTTCCAAAGATTGCCCTCATGCCTCTTCATACTGTTGGCATGTTTTGCAGGAAAGAGTGTTTTTTTCATTGATGGAAAGAACAGACACAGAAGGAAGTTAAATCTTAGGAGAGTTAATGAATGAAGATCAAAATCTCAGAAGAAATGGCGTGATAAAACTCAGATCAAATCAAGATTGTTAGATCTGCAAGCCAGATCAACGACAAGGATGAATTGCGGGGAGTGAAATCCAAATTAAACTACTCTCCAGTTACAATCCCGCAACCTATATAGATCATCATATCTCATAGATTCAAAGATATATGACTGCGGTTGATCCAAGAAACAATGAGTTTAAGTCATATTAAAACGTGATCGTCGGATGCGCAATCGCCAAATCTACGACAGGGATGAATTGTGAAGATTGAAAGGAGAATTAAACATCGTTCTTGTTCCAATCCTACAATTAGTCAGGACCGTCCGATATTATAGCTTCAAATATCGACGATTGTGCTTGACTCACCAGTAACGCACAACTTCAAATTGTGAAGTTTAGGTGTCGATTTAAATCACTCACAACTTTTGGTTCTGCAATCATCGTCGAATGTTGATATGCTTCGAGTGTCCTCATGACCATTAGATCACATTTTAGTGGAAGGGTAGGATAATATAAAAGGGTTGAGAATTTGATTATCCAAATTCTCATCAGTCGTCAAATCATTCTAAGTGGAAGGACAGTATAAGACAGAAGAGATGCATCATAGAAAGATCGAACCTTCAATCTAATATCCTAATCAAAGAACATGATTCATGTTGGATCTAAAGACGAGAGGAGGTTACACTCTTGAGAGTTTGAGATTTGAAATTCCCGAAATGCAAATTTTCGTTATTCATTGGATCATTCCAAGTGGAAGGAAAGGCTACGCCAGAAGAGTTGCATTGCAGAAAGATCGAGCCATCTATCTAAGATCCTGATCAACGAACATGATTCACTTCGGATATAAATATGCGAGGAGGTTACACTCTGAAAATTTTGAGATTGGAAAAACCCGAAGCCTAGAAATATGAAATGAATAAGGACCATCGGATTTGGAAAACATACGAGGATTGTTGGATCAATGTTGTTGGTCAACAGACCATGTAACAAGACTACATCAGCAGATCACATCAGTAGACCACGTCAGTAAGGATATGTGGAAGACCATGTCAACAGACTACGTCAATGAATGGCATAATCAGATGATGACAAGTGTCAAGAGAAATTAGATCATGCCATGTCAACAAGTGACGTAAGAAAGTTACATCACTACGAGAGAATTGCTTCGGGAGTTTCACCACCAAGAAATGTCAAAAGTCCTGAAGTCCTGAAGGATGAATGTCTGAAGTCACTCTTAACCCTCGATCTAAGATACACTGGGAGTTAGGACAACCATTAGATCCAGGAGAAGAACATGTGCCACATGAGGATCCACATCAGCAAGGACACATGGAGAAATCAGACAATGACAAGTGTCAAGTTGATTTAGCATTTCAAGTATGTGAAAATCACAAATCCGAGTGACACGTGGAAGCTACTAGGTTCATGACATGTCATCAAGTGATGTAAGTAAGTAACATCACTCTAGATGAAAGAAGGGGTACTCTAGATGAAAGAAGGGGTTTGAGATTTGAAATCTCCGAAGTCCGGAGACCTGAAGGAGATATCGATCATTGATCCGAAAGGGACATGCGTCAGTGGATTGACAACTTCAGAAGATTGACGTATGGAGAAAATAATGGGTTGAGATTTGAAATATTTGAAGTCTGAAGACCCGTAGGAGATATCGACCATCAATCTGATGTTCGGTTGCATTCTCAACCATTGATCAAAATACAGTGGAAGGATAGCATAAGCATAGTAGACGAAGTGGTGGAGTAAATGGTGGCCATCCATCTCATTTCTTAATTAAGTCATGGTCGTCAGATTAAGAAATGAAGGATAGATGTAAGGATCAAATATAACCATTGATCTAGTTTAGATATATAAATGTGAATTGTTTGATCTGTTCAACGATATTGTATTCGGGAGATTTGAAAGGTTGGAAGTCACGAAGACCTGAAGGGAAAAGTGTCGAATTTAAGACAGTGGTCCATTTCATGAGAATGAATCATGGTTGTTGAATTGATAAGTGCTCAAGCACTCATTAAGCCCAGGTGTATGGTCATCGCCAGTGATCATGTGAGGGAAGGGGATTAGAAGCCAAATAAACCATATTTGACTGGTTGTAACTGACATAGAAGAAGAAGAGTTTTGACTACTAGAGAATCTAAGGAATCTCAGCATAACACCCACTGATGATGAACGCATGGGGTAACCACTAGAGATGACGAAGATTTTCCATGATGATCAGGCATAGGACTCAACATGAGAGAAAGAGTTTGCTTGTTATCTATGGAGTCATGAGGAAGAGATGTGGTGAACAAACTATAGGAAAGAATAGTGATGCACTGAAGAGCATGCAGAGGCATAGCGCATAGAATCAAGATGACACACAGAGAAAAAAATGCAGGAGAACAGAAAGAGCAAGAAGGCAAGCAGGAGGACATTGATGTAGGCAGAGCATAGAAGTGTAGCAGAACAGTGAAGTGACTGGTAAGCCATTTATAAACATTGTATCATTGTAATAAATTGCAGTAAGCAAAGATTTATATTTCAGGGTGGTAGGGAGGTGTTAGGGAGGATTGTTGTCCTCATATTTTCAAGTAGGTTCTTGAACACAGGGAGTTGTATCTTCCAGTTGGTTGTAGCCAGAAAAACCAGGGTGGTAGGGTGGTGCAAGGGAGAAGTATTGTTCTCTGTTATATAGGTTGGTGCCTATGTGAATGGAAGTTGGTGCTTCCATCCAGTTGGTGCTGGAACACTCAGCGAGTTAGTGCTTCCTTCTAGTGGGTGCTAGAGAAACTAAAGAGTTGGTGCTCTCAGCAAGTTGCTTCTTGTAAAACAGAGGTTGTAGCCTCAAGAGGATTTGGAGCTCATAAGAATGATAATGTATAGAAAATAAAGATTACTTATCATATCAAGAAGAAGAGGTTTTTCCATTTATGGGTTTCCTCCGGAAATATCTTTCTCTGTATACTTCATGTGTGTGATTGATGTTGAATATTGTATTGCCTACTTCCCTGCATTATTGTTATCATCATTTAGTGTTCTATAAAGAGTTTAAAATGGGCATTATTGTTTAAGCACAATAACAACAGATTCACCCCCCCCTCTCAGTTGTCGAACAATTGGTATCAAAGCAAGTTCCTTTTATTTAAAGGTAGATCAGTAATCTTAAACATGTCAAGTCATGAAGGAACTTCAACCAATAAGGCCCCCATGTTCAATGGAACAAAATTTTCCTTCTGGAAAGTTAGGATGAGAACCTACATAATGGATTTAGGTGTAGATGTATGAGATGTGGTAGAGACTGCTTATGTAAAGCCAGTTGTACTAGCTAATAAGGATGACAAGCTAGTATTCAGCTTCAACACTAAGGCTATGAATGTTATTCTAGGTGGGCTTGTAGAAGAAGAATTTGTAAAAGTTATGCACTTAGAATATGCCAAATACATGTGGGGAAAACTCATTAGCAGTTATGAAGGTAATAAGAAGGTAAAGGATGCCAAGATTCAAACCTACAAAGTACAGTTTGAACAACTACAGATGAAAGAATATGAAACTATTGGGAAGTACTTTTTGAGAGTTGAAGAACTAGTAAATGCAATGAAATCACTTGGTGAAAAAATTGAGGAAGCCTCATTAGTTCAAAAAAAATTGAGATCTCTACCGGATAGGTTCAACCCAAAGGTCTCTACTATAGAATAACTTAATGATCTAAAAGATTTGGATTTTGATCAACTTCTAGGAACGTTGACTACATATGAAATGAGGATAGGTAAAGATAAATCCACCACTAGAGAAGCTTCTTTTAAAGCATATAAGAATGAGGAATCTGAGCCTGATGAAATTGAAGAAAAATTTGTAAGAAGACTAAAGAAAGGATCAGGCAATTATCAAGGCAAGTTTCCCTTCAAGTGTTTTAACTGTGGAAAGATAGGTCACTTTGCATATAAGTGTCCACACAATAAGAAAGATCAAAATTATGAAGGTGAAAAGAAGTACAAACCCAGGAGATTTGGTAAAAAGAAAATTTTATGTGTAAACAATGTTGACTCTTCAGAAGACACAGATAGTGACTCTTCCTATGAAGATAAGGTTAATGACTTTGTGCTTATGGACAAAGAGGAATATGATAATAAAAACAAAGGAAGTGATGTTAATTATGAAGAAGTTGTAGTTGATATGGAAGGTGAACTAACCAGTGATTTAGAAGAGATTGGCAGACTTAGACTTAAGAAGAGAAAACAAAAACAGTTGTTGATGCAGTTTGAAAAGAATGGTAAAAACCCTGATGAAGACTTTGCCCTGCTAAAAGTGGAGTTAGAAGAGGCAAATAAGATAGAGGACATTCATAAACAAGAGTTATCAGAAAAGAAGGCAATATGTGAAGCCTTGGAATAACAGGTAGTAAAAACCAGAAAAGAGATAGAGAAGTATAAGGAATTGTATCTCCAAAATCGTCCAAGAATTAAAGCCTTGGTAGAACTAAATGACATTATGAACAAACATAGATCTCCTTTTTTGAAGACTGAATTAGGCTATGTAAGTGATTCAAGAAGCAAACGGACAGAAAACAAAGACCTAGTAAAGATGATCAAGTTCCAAATCAACAGACAATCAGACTATGTGATTACTCTGCCACCAAAATATAATAAAGATAAGATGATCCCTGATAAAAAACAAAGATATCAGCAGATGGAGAAACAAATACCAAGAAGAAGTCCATCCTTCAGGTACCAAAATTTCTTTCATGGTTACTGTTTTTACTACTCTAATTTTGGTCATAAGATTGCAAATTGTCAAATTAAGTTTAGAGACATGCAACTGAGAAGATCAAGAAATAAACAATCTTTGGAACATAGAACTAAACAACCAATGAATAGACAAAGTTGCACCAATCCCTTTGACCTATTGAACAATGAGCTCGAATGCTATAACTGTCATAACATTGAACAATGAGCTCGAATGCTATAACTGTCATAACTTCGGCCACAAAGTTGCAAACTACCATCTGAAGAATTACAAAACATATACAAAGATAAAACCCTTAGCTAAAAATGTCAGCACATGGGAAAACAAAGATAGTGAAAACTGTGGTCTAGTACTTTCAGCTCAAAAACAAAAAGACCCCTGGTATATAGACAGTGAATGTTCCAAGCACATGAATGGAGACAAGGATCAATTTCTTTCTATAAGTAAAGGCAAAAAAGGAAATGTGACCTTTGGAAATGATGAACCATGTAAAATCAAGGGTAAAGGGATGGTGAGTTTAAGCAATGGAAAAGGAAAAGACCAGGATGTCCTGCTTGTAGATGGGATGAAACATAATTTTCTCAGTGTAAGTCAAATGCATGACAGAGGATGTGAAGTGGTGTTCACTTCCAAAGATTGTAAGATAAAGTCTGTAAATTCAAGACAAGTGGTGGCTAAAGGCATAAGGACAAATAATAATGTATATGTGTTGAAAGAAGATAGAGAAGAGTGTCATATAAGAAAACATGATGAGAGCTAGTTATGGCATAGGAGACTTGGAAATCTAAAATTTGACCACTTAATCAAGCTCAAACATATTGAGGCAGTAAAAGATCTTCCAAGAATATCAAAGCCACAAGATTCTATGTGTAAACCCTTCCAGGTAGGAAATCTAACCAGGACACAGTTTAAATCCAAGAACTCTACTTCAACTGAGAAACCAATCAAATTAGTTCACATGGATCTATGTGGACCATCAAGACAGGAAGGCACAGGGAAGGAAAAATACTTCATGCCGATCATTTTTTTTTAAGTAAGAAGTATTATATATTAAAAGTCTTCCAGAACCAAAGTGGATTTTAAAAATACAGAAATAGCCATACTGTAATTACTGGATTGCCCCAACAGAGGGGAAACTAGTCCAGCTAGCAGAGGAGTCAAGCATAAGTAGTGTAATTAACTAAGAAAAATAGTCTCAGACAAACTGGTCACCAGTTAAAACTAAAAGAAGCTAACAAGACCTCAAATACCACTATAGGCTTAGACATCTGGTGAATAACCTGGCCAGGTGGCGTGGAAGTCCTCGGTCCAAGGTTCCTCCTCGACATACGTCACTTGGTCCGCCCATTTCACTTCGAATTCCACATTGCTCGCGGTTCTATCGACACCTGTCATAGTATCCTGCAGTGGTTGCTTTGCCGAGTCCACCTCCATGGCCATGGTCTCGTGCCTAGCCTGCTCCAGTCCATTCTCTACTGAGCGTTGCACCTTGACGTCTCCTCCACTGGTAGCTGCATAGGGTTCCTCCACTGAAGTCGCTCCTTCCAGGTCCGAGGGGAAAGCCTCGTGAAGGGAGCAGAGAAGCTGAAGAAGGGTCGCTACCTTTCCGTCAGTGGCTTGCAGGCGAAATTGAAGGTCCTCCACCCCCTGGCGGAGTTCAAAGACCAAACCGTAAAGGATGGCCAAGCTTTCTCTGAGTTGCGCACCGTAGAAGGAGTCAGAGGACTGGTTCTCAGAGTTCCAAGGCTTACGAGGAGGAGGAGGCTCACCTCCTGTTTTCCTTAAAGGATCAAAGACAGGTATAGGGGTCGGCTCAACCAAAGGAGGGGTGAGAAGGGGACGCAAGGAGGAGCTCGACATCTAGGGGATGATTGCTAGACAATTAAAATACAAAACAGGCAGAGCGGGAGAGGGAGAAATGATAGGCTCGGGATGGAGGGGAGGGGAGGAGAAGATGGAGGGTGAGTCGGGAGGCGAGACAGAAGGCCGACGAGGTTTCCATGGAGATCCCCTCCACGACCTCCCCCTTGGGCGTAGCATAAGGTGCTTCTTGTAGTTGTCCAAAGAAACTAGGTGCACTAGGCAGAGGTAGAATGCCTAGAGGTGAGTAGGGGTTGCAGAGAACATGAAAGTTCGAACAGGATCAGGCCATGGCAGTGAAGGGAGGAGCCCTTTGGAATTCGAGCAGAGACGAGGGACACACACCAGTAACCAAGCCATAAGATGATGCACATAAGGAGAGGAAATATGCATAAATGAGCTTTCACGTCATAGTAAGATCTATTTAATGCAGGAGGAGGGTGGCAGGCGGTGGCACGAGCCCGTCACATGGCTCCATGCCCCAGTGGTCGGTGCCTGCCTCTGCTGTACGCCAAGTGTGCCACACTAGCACCCCATCCGGGGGAGCATCCATCGTTCCAGCTTTGCAGGTACATTG
>SNQJ01S0026119.1:0-15540 GCA_010110895.2 Picea sitchensis | reverse complement strand
AAGAGTGTCATATAAGAAAACATGATGAGAGCTAGTTATGGCATAGGAGACTTGGAAATCTAAAATTTGACCACTTAATCAAGCTCAAACATATTGAGGCAGTAAAAGATCTTCCAAGAATATCAAAGCCACAAGATTCTATGCGTAAACCCTTCCAGGTAGGAAATCTAACCAGGACACAGTTTAAATCCAAGAACTCTACTTCAACTGAGAAAACAATCAAATTAGTTCACATGGATCTATGTGGACCATCAAGACAGGAAGGCACAGGGAAGGAAAACTACTTCATGCCGATCATTTTTTTTTTAAGTAAGAAGTATTATATATTAAAAGTCTTCCAGAACCAAAGTGGAGTTTAAAAATACAGAAATAGCCATACTGTAATTACTGGATTGCCCCAACAGAGGGGAAACTAGTCCAGCTAGCAGAGGAGTCAAGCATAAGTAGTGTAATAAACTAAGAAAAATAGTCTCAGACAAACTGGTCACCAGTTAAAACTAAAAGAAGCTAACAAGACCTCAAATACCACTATAGGCTTAGACATCTGGTGAATAACCTGGCCAGGTGGTGTGGAAGTCCTCGGTCCAAGGTTCCTCCTCGACATACGTCACTTGGTCCGCCCATTTCACTTAGAATTCCACATTGCTCGCGGTTCTATCGACACCTGTCATAGTATCCTGTAGTGATTGCTTTGCCGAGTCCACCTCCATGGCCATGGTCTCGTGCCTAGCCTGCTCCAGTCCATTCTCTACTGAGCATTGCACCTTGACGTCTCCTCCACTGGTAGCTGCATAGGGTTCCTCCACTGAAGTCGCTCCTGCCAGGTCCGAGGGGAAATCCTCGTGAAGGGAGCAGAGAAGTTGAAGAAGGGTCGCTACCTTTCCGTCAGTGTCTTGCAGGCGAAATTGAAGGTCCTCCACCCCTTGGCGGAGTTCAAAGACCAAACCGTAAAGGATGGCCAAGCTTTCTCTGAGCTGCGCACCATAGAAGGAGTCAGAGGACTGGTTCTCAGAGTTCCAAGGCTTACGAGGAGGAGGAGGCTCACCTCCTGTTTTCCTTAAAGGATCAAAGACAGGTATAGGGGCCGGCTCAACCAAAGGAGGGGTGAGAAGGGGACGCAAGGAGGAGCTCGACATCTAGGGGATGATTGCTAGACAATTAAAATACAAAATAGGTGGAGCGGGAGAGGGAGAAATGATAGGCTCGGGATGGAGGGGAGGGGAGGAGCAGATGGAGGGTGAGTCGGGAGGCGAGACAGAAGGCCGACGAGGTTTCCATGGAGATCCCCTCCACGACCTCCCCCTTGGGCATAGCATAAGGTGCTTCTTGTAGTTGTCCAAAGAAACTAGGTGCACTAGGCAGAGGTAGAATGCCTAGAGGTGAGTAGGGGTTGCAGAGAACATGAAAGTTCGAACAGGATCAGGCCATGGCAGCGAAGGGAGGAGCCCTTTGGAATGCGAGCAGAGACGAGGGACACACACCAGTAACCAAGCCATAAGATGATGCACATAAGGAGAGGAAAGATGCATAAATGATCTTTCACGTCATAGTAAGATCTATTTAATGCAGGAGGAGGGTGGCAGGCGGTGGCACGAGCCCGTCACATGGCTCCATGACCCAGTGGTCGGTGCCTGCCTCTGCTGTACGCCAAGTGTGCCACACTAGCACCCCATCCGGGGGAGCATCCATCATTCCAGATTTGCAGGTACATTGCTGGAGAATAGGGTGATCAGGATCCAGGGCTGAGTTGCATAGGAGTTCCAGTCCACTCCAATTGGTACCCATATTAGCCAGTTCATCCGCAACTTGATTCACCTTCCTCCTGCTGTGAGCAGGAATGACAGCCTGATTTGGTTGCAGTAAATCTGTGATGATATGTAGCCCATGTGATAGTCTCCAGCTAGGTGATAGTATGTCCAGGTTCGCTCCATTTAAAATTCTGCGCAGCAGGTTGATGATGATTTGAGAGTCCCCCTCAACGATTAGCTTGGTGAAATCGTTTTTGATGGCTAATTGCAGTCCTTTGATGAGCCCCCAAAGTTCTGTTACATTGTTCATGGAATGACTAAGGGATCCTGCGCTTATGAGAAGGATGTGCCCATGATGGTTGTGGAAGACTACCCCATAACCTGCTGCTCCTGGATTTCCCTTAGAGGCCCCATCAAAATTGAGCTTGATGAAATCCTCTAGGGGAGGAGACCAAAAGGAGGGGCTACTAGAAGGGGGGGAAAGATAAGAGGAGGGGAGAGCTTGAATAGAAGGAAGAGGAGCCCAATGCCGAAGGACGGGGAGTTCGGAGGGAGTGTTGGTCAAGTCTGCATCGGACCACTGCTGAAGGTGGAGAGTTTCCATGTTGTTGCGATGGCATTGATGCCAGCATTGTTGCCAAGGGAGCGAGATACTTCTAAAAAGTCTTATGTTCCTTTCTTTCCAAGTTTTCCAAAGGATAAAGCCTGGAAGAAGTTTCCAAATACGATTACGAAGGGGGGAATGGAAATCCTGGTCCCTCCAGTTCGTAATGGTTTCGAGGATGCTATCTCTGTGGCGGTCCGAGGTGAACATGATAAGCGTCACTTGATCCCAGATTTGAGAAGTATAAGGGAAAGAATTGAGGAGATGGTTCATGGTTTCCTCTACCTCTCCACAAAGTATGCATAGAGAGGGCCCGACAAAACCCCTTTTCGAGAGGTTATCCCAGGTTAGGATGATTGAATGGGAGACAAGCCAGAGGAAGAGGGTGATTTTTGGCAATTTCTGACTCAGTTTTGTGCCAAACTTTCCCTAGCGAGGGAGAGGTCTATTTGAGTTTGATGCAGTAGGCTCATGTTGAAGGTTCCCTATGGCTGTATCCCCACCAAGGATATCCTCCTCCTACAATTTTGGAATTTTCCATTTTGGCCAACTCTCTTCTTGCCAAGGTGCAGTCCACACATTACCTCCAGTTATCGTTCCCTATCGATTGAGAATCCCCGGACCAGGGGTCTAAAAATGCTCAATTTTTCAAAGTGCTCGAAATGCAAAAAAATCAGTGCCATTGCGTCCGTCTCGTTCTCCTGGTTCCGGAGGTATATTTACTTTATGGCAATTAGTATGGAGAAGTTAATAAGCCTTCATTGCTTGAACCAAAGCGGGCAAAATTTTGATCTTTATTTGTACACTGTCCATCACAGTCATCACGGGACGTGGCAGGCCCGTACAACCTACGTGGCCGTCAAATGCCGGAGTGCGATAAGCGGCACCAGAGCGTGCCACGTGTCACACATTTTGGCATTTTTTGGCATAGAGTTTGGCCAATTGGAAGGTGACACGTGACACCAACGGATGGGGTGACCGCGGCACCGAGATATTGTCCGACATCTGAGTAGCGGTGGCGTAGCATCTTTGACTCAGCGTGGACGTGGCAAGCGTTGATTTGTGGATGAGTTGGCGTGTTTTTATTGGTTGGTGTTGACGTATCAGAAGTTGACACGTGTCCGTTTCAATGGCAAATAAAAAGGGACACGTGGCCCAATGAATGAGCGCCACGTGTCCCCCATCTGTTGGTTCTTTGCTTTTGGGCTCATGGTTACATTTGGTTTAGCCCCGGTCACACGGTGTATCATATGACCAAAACTCCTATTAAACCGGCGCGGGCGGGAGTTTGTTTTTACCAGCGGTTATATAAAATGTTTATATGTGACCAAACGCTATATCGATTTGGGCGCGCGTTTTTTTTAAGTGGAGTTAACACTAAATGCCACGGATTTTTAAAACCTTTTAACATGTGACCGATTCCAACATTTTATGCTAATGCTAACGGTTGGCGGTTTTTGGAGCGGAAGTCCGCCCTTTTGGCAAATCTTCTATTATTAGCCAAACTAACTCTAGCTATGCGAATTTGGTGGAGCCTTTGGGGAAAAAGAGAGGGAAGTTAGTTTTTGCCATATCTCTTGCTACAGGAATCCATTCTTGATGAATTTTGGGTCGTTTTGGGTCTCTTCGACCTTCTCTGGAACCATTGGAGCAGGTTCAGAGCCATTGGAGGCCATTTGCGGGTGTTTTTGCTTCAGGGAAGCTTTCGGGGCCACCAGGGCCATTTCAGTTCTGGAGCTGTTTGGAGGCTATGCTAAGCCATTTTTGGTGTTTCAAAAGACATGTTCAGATAATTTCGACCTTCTGAATCTGATGGAAGAGGTTTCAGAACCATTTGAGGCCATATTCACATCCAAATTCTCCATTGAAGATTAAAGGGCCACGAGGGCCATTTTGGGGAAAGTACTGTTTAAGGTACAATTTCACTGTTTTGTGTTTGGGAAAGAGCATGTTTAGCTAATTACTATCTTATGATTTTGTATTTACAGTCAGTTCTGTCCTTTGAGACTTCTTATTCTTGTATTAGCATTTTAGACATTTTAATACAGAGGACAAATACATTTGGGAGGCTTGGTCGGTCTTAACACGAAGTGGGTGTTGCTTTATCATTTTAGGTGTTAATGATTTCTTTGTGTTATTTGCTCTGTTACATGGCTGTGTGATGATTTATCACATATTCAAGCATGTAAAGAACCTTTATTCACACATATACATTGCAAAGAAGAACCAATAGCAAACACAAACCCTCTTGCACCTTTAAACACATGGAGCAAGGTCCTATTAAGAGTTATTTAACTTCTAAGTGTTTACTTATTATTTCTTTAAGCAGAGCCTGTAAAGGGCCAGGTAGCCTCTGGAACTCATCCTCTTAATTGGTGTTGTATGTCCGATGCATCTCCCCTCTGATCTATCTACGTATAAAGAAATAGTAAGTTCTCCTCACGATACAGGGGACATTTTGGAGTGTATAACTCACATTTTAAATTATGGAAAATGGATACCTTGCACCCATAAACAAGTACATTCCATTTTCGATCAAGTAGTATCGAGCACTAAGTTTGCTTGAATGACATAACTATCTTGATTGTGTAGCTTGAAAGGTGTCTTAAGTAGTGTTGAAGATTGACTGCTTTATTGTTCTGCATACTACTTGTTGTTTGAGTTTGTAGAAGTTTGGGGATAGCCTCTGAATAGCTAAGTCTTGGAGAGACAAAAAGGAATAGTAGACATTTCCTTACCCCAAGGATCTCAATACAATCTATGAAGCACTAGAAGTTTGATGCAAAAGCAGGTTGTTTGAATAAGAGTTTGACTTTGTAATCATTTGATTCAGGAATTTGTTAGTAGATTCTGAATTTTGCTAAAACTCTTTTGTTCATTTCTATAATGACAACTTCCATAAGTGAGTTCTCAAAATCATCCTCCTTCACAAGATTCTTTGATGAAGTCTTGAAGAAAGAATTTTTCATCATGATGAATATGGTGAGAGAAATGTATGAGGATGAAAGAGCTCTAGACTTCAAGATCAGTTGAATTCCATGAGGGAAGAGAAGAAGTTGCTTCGACCAGTGCGAGAAATGGAAGGTAACTTCATCGCAAGCTGTGAAATTTGGAAAGATGCATAGGTTGATTACAACTCACTGTTGCCAAACCTTAGCCAAGTATCGGCTTGAAGAAGAGGTAAACAATTCTAGTTTGTCTTCAAATTCTTATAAGAATGTTGATATTGGTTCTTTTGAGAAACATACCAGAGTCATAGGGTCCAAATTGATGTCCAAAATGGGATGAAGGAAAAGGATTGGGCAAACATGCATAGGGTATAGTTGAGCCAATAATGGTTGAGATAAGGCCTAAGAATTTTGGGTCTTGGCTATAGACAATCTTATGGAAGTTTCAAAGCGATAGAAGGCAATTGAAGCAGTTCCTAGAAGGAGTTTTATTTCAAGTTCTCTATCTCAAGATTGTAAAGATTGTATCCTTGTTAGATGCAATAGTTTAGAGCAGCACCTTGCAAGAGAAAGGTGTGCATGAGAATGCACTTGAACAAGAAAGAATTGTGGAGTTCTACAAAACCATTGGAAAGTTGATGATGTTCAAAGAAAGCTTCTTCTTCATTTGATTCACCTCCTCATGAAGGTAATGAAGGTGAAAAAGAAAGGTATAAATCTGATTTCAATCATATTTCCTTTGATCATGTAAAGCATGGTAAATTTCCACATAAGCATTGGAAAAAAATTGCATGTTCTTTTTGTGGTTTGTTTAACCATAGTGTTTCTAGATGTTGGAAAAGAATGTCAACATACAGGAAACTTTTGAAGGAAAGGAGTCAAGAAGCCAAAGTTCCATTGAACAATACAAATCATGCTGTCAAGAAGATGAATATGTGTTGCACTTATTGCCATAAGCAGGGGCATACTGTTGAAAGGTGTTGGACTCTGAATTCAACAATGCTTCCACGAGAGAAAGTTGAAGAAATTGGGTGAAAAGATTGGCAAGAATGGAAGGAGATTCCATCCTTGAGGTGAGACAAGATGATCCACAAGAGACCACTTGCAGCATAAGGATTAGCCATTGGTTGGCTTGGTAAGAAGTGGATTGCTTTCTTGCATAATTAAGGTTTGAATTTTTTTATGTATAGAGGTACATTTCAGCCTTAGCATTTCACTTTGTTGAAGTTTGAGAAGTGGTAGCAGTTTGTCATCATTTGGTAGAGGCAAGTTGCATGGGAATGCTTTTATTTTAGTGCGTACAAACGTGTTATGCTCCTCAAGCAAGAACATGTAAAAGAGGAGTTTGTTGTCCATTTCATTACAGCCACATATACTGTTCATGTTCAGCTCATTAGTACCCACATACTTTGGGGTTAAGCACCTATGCTTCTACAGGAAGGTGAGTTGAAGAATTTTGCACATGCATTTGATTTTCAAAGTGCATACTGATGATTGTCATGTGGGTGAGTCATGATTGAAGAATGATCGTTTATCCACTTTCGACTTGTCAATTTGGAGGTTGGAAACATTCCACACTGAGTTTCAACTTATGCGTGATATTGCTTGGCGTCTATGGGATGTCGTTCATGTTTTGACTTGTTTAGTCGATTGTGTTGGATGACTTGTAAGTCATTTTTGATTTCATTGAGATGGAGGAAAACACCATATGATTTGATGAAGCACAAGCGTGATTGCTTGAAGTGCAAAAGACACTTCTTTGTCATATTTTTAGATCTTGTATAATTCATTTTCGGGATTGATGTTTTCTTGGCTTGTGACAAGATGTCGGAGGAAAATTTTCAGCCATTGGACAGCGGATTATTGACGCCAAAGAAGTTCACATAAGGGACTTGATTCTCAGTGGGAAAAATTGGCAGTCTTCCATTTGCGAGAAAACGATGGAGTCATTGTGACGAGCATTGGTTGAGTAGCCGAGAGTCGATTCACGGAAGCGAGGGCATGACAAAGGTACCCATATGATGAGGAGAAAAGGCTTTTTCATTAGAATCAGATGATATAGCGAAGGGAAGAAAATTATTTAAACTCTGATGCGATAATTGTAATAGCTTTGTGGGTCCAAAGCCTTTCAGTGAGAAGGTGGTCGAATGCGGACGGTCTAAAAATGTAATTTTCTAAAAGTGCTCAGATGAAAGCAGCGGTGCCATTGCTTTCTTTGTCTCGTTCTCTGATTTAGGAGGTATATTTACTTTAATAAGCGAATTGTTATGGAAGTATATATACGTTGTGAGCCAAGCAGGGAAAATTTTGATCTTGTGTACACAAAGTGCAGGTCCCAGATACCCGGAGAACGATGGCGGGCCGTACAAGCCGTGGCGTCGTGGGACACATTAAGCGACACCAGGCGTGCCACATTATTCACACATTTTGGCATTTTGGCATGGTTTGAAAGCCAGATGGAAGGTGACCGCGTGTCTGCTTGGATGGGTATGCATTGGCACCGGGATGGCGTCGGCATCTGGCATTGGCGTGGCGTAACATGCTGACTCAGCGTGGACGTGGCAGCGTTGATTGGTGGATGAGTTGGCATGTTTTTATTGGTTGGTTGTTGTCCAATCAGGTGGTGACGCGTGTGGTTTCAGCTGGCAAATAAAAAAGAGGCACGTGGCCGAATGAATGGGCGCCACGTGTCCTCCATCTGTTGGTTCTTTGCTTTTGGGCTCATGGTTACATTTGGTTTAGCCCCGGTCACACGGTGTATCATATGACCAAAACTCCTATTAAACCGGCGCGGGCGGGAGTTTGTTTTTACCAGCGGTTATATAAAATGTTTATATGTGATTAAGCTTATTTATGTCGGTGATTTGGTAGCGTTTTTAAGTGGAGTTAACACTAAATGCCACAGATTTTTAAAACCTTTTAACATGTGACCGATTCCAACATTTTATGCTAATGCTAACGGTTGGCGTTTTTTGGAGCGGAAGTCCGCCTTTTTGGCAAATCTTCTATTATTAGCCAAACTAACTCCAACTATGCGAATTTGGTGGAGCTTCTTGGGGAAAAGAGGAGAAAGACAGTTATTGGCATAATACCTTTCTGGAATCCATTCTTGACGAATTTTGGGTCGTTTTTTGGTCTCTTCGACCTTCTGGAGCCATTGGAGCAGGTTTCGGAGCCATCTGAGGTCATTTGCAAGTGATTTTTCTTCAGGGAAGCTTTCAGGAGCCACTAGGGCCATTTTAGTGTTGGAGCTGTTTGGAGGCTATGCTAAGCCATTTTTGGTGTTTCAAAGCCATGTTCGAATAATTTCGACCTTCTGAATCTGATGGCGGAGAGTTTCATAACCATTTGAGGCCATCTTCACATCCCAATTCTCCATTGAAGATTAAAGGGCCACGAGACCACGGGGAAAACATTGTTAAGGTACTATTTCACTGTTTGATGTTTAGGAAAAAGCATGTTCAGCTAATCCCTATTTTCTGAGTCTGTATTTACGGTCAGTTCTGTCGCTGAGACTTTCTTATTGTTGTATTAGCATTTTGGAGCATTTAATACAAGAGGACAAGCCCATTTGGGAGGCTTGGTCCAGCAGACGTAGCCTGAAGTGGGTGAACTGCCTTTATCATTTGGGTGTTGTGATTTCTTTGTGTTATTTCTTTCTTTGTTACATGGGCATGTATTGATTTATCACATATTCAAGCATGTAAAAGAACTTTTATTCACACATATACATTGCAAAGAAGAACCAATAACTTAAACACTTAAACACTCTTGTACCTTTAAACACATGAAGCAAGGTCCTATTAAGAGTTATTTAACTTCTAAGTGTTTACTTATTATTTCTTTAGTGAGCACATGGAAAACGAATTGACCTGGAATATCCTCTTAATTGGTGACATGTCCGGTAAATGCTCCTACGGTCTATCTCTGTATAAGAAATATTAAGTTCTCACATTTAATGCTCCTACAGTCTATCTCTGTATAAGAAATAGTAAGTTCTCACATTTTTAGAGGACATTTTGGAGTGTATAACTCACATTTTAAATTATGGAAAATGGATACCTTGCACCCTTAAACAAGTACATTCCATTTTCAGATCACTATCCAAGTGCCAACAGCTCCAGGTGTCTTCCGAGGAATTGTCCTGCCAATAGTCAACTACTCTTGTCAGGCCCTCCCATGTATCTTGGGTGCATATGTCTCTAGCCCAGTCCTCAGTGTCCATAACTGGCCATTGTTGCCAGGAATCTTTCCAGAAAAGAGCAGTTTCCCCATTTCCGATTTCCCAGAAGGCATGCCGAGTCACCAGCTGTCTGTTTTGCTTGGTCGCTGCCCAAATTAAGGAGCCCGGGTTGTCCCCATTCCAAGGAATTAGGTTCTTCTCTGCCACATTTGGAGCGTATTTCTTCCTCCAAAGTCTGGCCCAGAGATCCTTGGGATTTTTTAACCATCGCCACCAAATTTTGGCGCTTAGAACCTTGTTCATTATGAAGGGATCTCGTAATCCCAAGCCACCTTGCTCCTTGGGTCAACAGATTTTGTCCCAGCTGACTAACGCTATTTTATTCCCTGAGTTGAGGCCTTGCCAAATGAAGTGTTTTTGTAAGCTTTTGATGGTTGTGAGGATGAACTTTGGGGCAGCCAGTGCTGAAAAAGTATAAATTGGAAGGGCCTGAAGAACATCTTGGAGAAGAGTAAGACGACTGGGAATGTTTAAGGCTCTAAAGGTCTAGGAGGAAATCCTCTTAGTAAAGGAGGATAAAATATGTTCCCAAGAGGAGTTCTGGAGGGCATTGTCAATCAAGGGAATGCCAAGGTATTTGGATGGAAGGGAGCTTCTGTTGAAACCTAGGATATCAGAGATATGGCGCTAGATCGAAGGGGGCGTATTGAAAAAAAAGATTTGGGATTTATCCTTGTTGCAGTCCAGACCTGAGGCATATGAGAAGGTTTGGAGGATCGCCAGGAGAGAGTTGGATTTGCGGACAGTTGGGCTTCCCATCAAGAGGGTGTCATCCAAAAATTGGTTGTGTGAGATAGGGGGGGAAATGCCATGCAAGGGTAGACCTGTTAGGAGGTTGTTTTCGACTGCTACATGGATGGAACGACTAAGACCTTCGACCAATATGATGAAGAGGAAAGGGGAGAGGGGATCTCCCTGTCTAATTCCTCTTGAGGGGGAGAAGGGTCACGAGGGAACACCATTGATGAGAAGAGAGAAGAAAGCCAAGGAGGTTAGATTCATAATCCAAGTCACCCAGCGCTGATCAAAACCAAAAGCTAGGAGCATTGCTCACATATATTCCCAGCTTATCTTATCAAAGGCTTTAGAGAGGTATAATTTGAGGAGCATACCTAGTGTTTTGGTCTTCTGTAGAGAGTGAATCACTTCATGGGCTAGGATGATGCTGTCTAGGATTTGTCTACCCTCAACATATCCTGATTGCTCCAGGGATATGATTGTCGGTAAGATAGGCTTGAGTCTCCTGGCTATCACTTTTGTAAGGAGTTTGTAGATGACATTGCAAAGAGGTATGGGCTTGAACTGCTTGGGATGATGTGCCTGCCCCTCTTTGGGAACTAAGGTGAGGAAAGTAGCATTGAGAGCCTGAAGGACCTATCCAGTGGCTCTAGAGTCTTCCAAAATTTCCCAAACCTTTGTCCTGATCATCGGCCAGCAATGGTGGAAAAAATCGTTGGTGAATCCATCGGGACCAGGAGCCTTACATTTAGGGGTGTCTTGAAGCACTTGGTCCACTTCCTCGATTATGAAGGGCCGAAGAAGAGCTAAGTTTTGCTCCTAGGTAACAAGGGAGGGCACATGCCGCGTAACCTTATTGATGCCTCATGTCTATCCGGGAGGGGTTCTGTAAGGAGGTTTTGAGAATAGTCGATCAAGGTTGTTTCCATGTCACCATGGGAGTGAATGGTTTCCCCGTCATCTGAGATGAGATGCATGATCTTATTAGAGTGTCGCCTTTGGATGACAGTTTTGTGAAAGAATTTGGTATTATGTTCCCCTTCCTTGAGCCATTGGATACGCGATTTATATTTCCATAAGATCTCTTCTTGTCTTTTCCTAGCTTCGAGTTGTTGATTTTCTTTTACTTCCTGGGCTTTTAGCTCATTTGTTAACCCCTGTAGTTTGATCTGATTCTGAATCTCTCCCATTTGTTCTGACAATTTTTTTTGGGAGTCGAAGATATTTCCAAAGGTATGCTTGTTCCAAAGTTTGAGAGTTTGTTTGAGATTCTTTAACTTTTGCTGGAATATGTACATTTTGGAGCCGGGAGGGACCTCTGCCTCCCTCCACCAATCTTGGATATTTGCTTGGAAATCAGGGTGGTCAGGCCAGAACTGTTCAAACCTGAAGGGTTTCTTACTAGGTGTGGCTAGGACATCCAACCATAATTGTATAGGCCAGTGATCTAAGACAGAGAAATTCAACATAGTAGCTTCCATTGTCGTACCTTCCATCATAAGGGAGTCAGAGATGAGGAATCGATCTAGTTTGTAGGTAATTTGGTGTATTCCAGTCCTTCTATTTGTCCAAGTGTGAATGCCATTGTTGGCCTCCAGGTCGATAAGGTGAAGATAGTCTATGAGGCTATTGAAGTCGCTGTAATCCTGATCCAGTCGTCTTGATCCTCCTTTTTTTTCCTCCAGGCTACGAATGATATTGAAATCTCCACCAACAGTCCATCTGTTATACTATGTTAGACTGGATAAGTAACTCAGACTCCTAAGGAAGGCCTGCTTATCCCTTGGGCTGGCCGGGCCATAGACATTGGTCAAGTGTCCAGGCTTGTTTGAGCCTATGAGCCTATAATCTGTTGTAATGGACCATTTGGTGGTGAGAAAGTTTTCCAACAGCACTGCGTTGGTGTTCCAAAGAATAGTCAATCCTCTGGTTGTGCCTGTGGCGTCGGTTGAGGCCTCTACCCCTTGCTTCCAATAGTAGGGAAGTAGCCTATCAATGTCTTCTGAAGTGCATATTGTTTCCTGCAAAAGTATTATGTCTGGTTTTTCCGCTAAGATTAGATCCCATAGCATTTTTTGCTTGCTACATCCATTGAGGCCTCTGATATTCCATGAGATGATCTTCATAATGACGGGGGGGTGGGGAGAGGAGGGAAGTTGTCCGAGATCAGGTGGATTTGTCCTGAGTTTACCATAAAGTGGCTTATTTCTTGTATGAGCTTGTTAGTGGATTTCCTCCCCCTTTTCTTTTTATCCTTCTGAGTTTTATTTGGGTTTTTTGACTGGCTACCCTAGATTCCCAGAGCTTTTCTAGCTCGAGCTGAGGACCCAGATGAAGAGTTGAGAAAGACCTTGTGCACCTTCCATAGTTGATCCCTGGGTATAGTGTAAAGTTTTTTATGCTTGTAGGCGTGCTCGAGGTGCTCCAGATCCACCTCGGCTAGGTCTTGCTCCTCCAACTCCATTTCCTCATCCCCGTCCTATGTCTCCAGCAAGTCTTGTGGATCATGAGCTATGCCTGGGAGAGGGAGATCTGAATCCTTACCCTGTAGGGTCCATTCATTTCTTTGGCATGTGGACTGAGGTCCATTGTCCGGAGGTGGTACATTTGGGTTTGTAGGGGTTGTGGGGTTTTCTGGTTGATCTTGTAGAATTGCAAACTTATTGCTAGTTGAGGGATATTTACTTACTTGGGTTGGTTGTTTTCTTCCTCCTTGTCATCTTTTCCCTGCTGGTTGTACAAATTTGTCCTTGTCTTTGCTTCTTTCTGGGTTCCCTTCTTTGTGAGCTGTATTGAGAGGGTACTCTTTGAAAAGATGACCATGTTCATGGCATTTCCTGCATCGGAATGGAATGTGTTCATAGTCGATGGTTTGGGACAAGTCCTCGTCATTATATTCCAGTGTGATGGATCCTGGGAGCGGCTTGGCTATGTTCAGGTACACACAGATTCACGCATAAGAAGTGTAGTGCCGCTGCTTGGTGGCTTCGGAGGACTTAACATAGATGCCAATGGTGTTGCCAATGCCGTCCAGGACCTCTTCCAGCCAGAATTCCTGGGGAAGAGAGTACAATCTAATCCATACCGGTGCATGGGCAAAGTCTTCCTTCTCAAGGCTGAACTTCTTTGTCCAGAATCTTAAAAAGAGTCTTGCTGAGTTGTAGAAGTATGCCCCCCCATCAAAGATGCAATTGTGATCCTCAAGGTTGTGGAGAATGATTGTGAAGAACCCCTTGGAACCCAATTGTAGCTCATAATGACCTTTTGGTTTCCACCAGTGTTGTATCCATTTGACCAGATCATGCTCAGAAGGCCAGAGCCCTAGGAATTTTCCCACCAGGGCATAGTCTCGCATGTATTGCTTCTGCTCTTCTATGCGTGGTGAGATGATAACGTATTTTGGGTCCTGTGGTGCTTGTGGGATGCATTTACCTGGCATCCATGGATTTGACGCAGTAGTGGGGATAGTCTCTTTCTCTGGATCAATGTCCATCTCCCGATCCTTGAAGGTCTCTTCCGTTAGAAGCTTCGAGCGCAAATCTGGTGGCGGCTCAAAGGTTGGTCGTTTCGTTCCTTCTGCAGGGTTTCCATTCGCCGTGGCTTGGATATAGGAGAGGCTAGTTGGCTCCCCCTCTCTGCGAGACATGAGCCCCAACGGGGCAGTCGTTGTGGTAGCACAGTTCAAAGCGGCTGAGAAGCCCTAAACCCTCGGCGCAGAGCAAAAGATCCTTATGAGGATCGATGACCATGTGACAAGTCAAACATTTTATTAGTGGTTACTTCATGCCAATCATTGATGATTACTCGAGACTCACTTGGGTTTCTTTTCTCAAAGAAAAAGATGAAGCACTTGAGAAATTTAAAATATTTAAATCTTTAACTAAGAATCAAACAGGCAACAGATTAAAGGTTGTAAGATCAGACAGAGAAGGAGAATTTATGTCAGGTGATTTCAAGGAATTATTTGATAAACATGGGATCAAAAGAGAATACACAATCCAAGGAACTCCACAACAAAATGGATTAGTTGAGAGGAAAAACAGAACAGTTCAGCAAATGGAAAGGTCAATCATGAATGAGAAGAACATTGGTCAAACCTACTGGGTATAAGTAATACACACAACAATCTGTATTCTTAACAAAGCTCATCTCAGACCACATAGTGACAAGACACCTTATGAACTGTGGCATGGAAGACCCGCTACAATCAAACAATTCAAAGTCTTTGGGACTAAGTGCTACATAAAGAATGATAATGAAAACCTTGGCAAGTATGATGATAGGGTTGATGAAGGCATCTTCTTAGGGTATTCTACAAATAGTAAAGGATACATATGCTATAATAAGAGGCTACATAAATTGGTTGATTGTATTGACATAAAAGTTGATGAAGGAGTCCTAGTAAGAGAGGTGAGCAATAATAAATCAACAACAGAGGATATAGTTGAAGTTGAAGCTGAACAGGTACAAGAATCAAAACAAGAAGACTCTGAGTCAGATGAAGATGCAAATACTCAGGCAAACTCAAATCAGCAAACAACATCAAATCCTTCCTCCAGAAAGAATCATCCTACAAGTCAGATAATTGGTGAGAAAGACAAAGGTGTACAAGCCAGGAGAAGAATAATCAAAGACACCAAGAAATCACATATAGCCTTCATATCCATGGTGGAACCCAAGAACTTCAATGAAGCCAGTGAAGATGAAAATTGGTTAAAATCAATGCATGAGGAACTAGATCAGATTGAGACGAACAATACTTGGGAGCTTGTTCCTAGACCTGCACATAAGACTGTAATTGGCTCTAAATGTGTGTTTAAGAATAAAATAAATGAACAAGGACAAATTGTTAAGAATAAATCCATATTGGTCTGTAAGGGGTATGCACAAGTTGAAGGAAAAGAGTTTGATGAAAAATTTTCACCAATGGCAAGATTGGAATCCATCATAATGGTTATGTCCTATGCATGTCATAAGAACTTTAAAGTATATCAGATATATGTTAAGTCATGCTTTTTGAATGGATGCCTAGAAGAAGAATTGTACATGGAGCAACTTGGAGGATTTTTGTTGAATTACTCGGAGGGGGGGTGAATCAGTAATAACATAATTATAATCATTTTTTCTCCAAATAATCCAAGTGTTATATCATTGTAGAATTATTATCCAATAATTAGAAATAATAAATGAACAATCACACACATACACAGTACACCAATGTTTTACGTATAAACCTAAATCGGAAGAAAACCATAGAAT
>SNQJ01S0026118.1:207135-220558 GCA_010110895.2 Picea sitchensis | reverse complement strand
ATAGGGGGGATGAGAGGAGAGGGGGATGGAGAGAGGGGGGTAGAGAGAGAGAGAGAGGGAGAGAGTGAGAGAGGGGAGAGTGATGGAGAGAGAGAGAGACCCTTATTGGTTCTTGAATTCACAAAGGTTTTTCATTTCCTCCACTGGACTCTTGATGTACCCTCAATGTTATATTTATGTCTAGGAGGAAATATTATCGTATGATCTATCTCTAAGTTAGTCACTTCGTTCATAAGGAGAGATTGAGTTTACAAAATTTCACTTTTCACTGGATAAATCTTCTGGGCTAAGAGTGTTACAAGGTCTTGGATAGGTTGAAAATTGTTCATGGTTCTAGAATTAGTCTCAAATTTGGCATGAGGAGCATGGAAAGGATCTACCTTAGAAGACAACATGTTATCTTCAATATTAGAAGAACATTCTTGTGCTTCTACAAGATTCTTTGGAGACTTGTGCCTAAGCATGAATCCAAATTTACCTTTAAGGGGAATTTGTATATTAGAGAAGTAGAGAACCATCTTTTGGACTAACACCATTAGGAAATGTTTTTAATAAATTTTCAAATATTGCATCAAAGTCATTTACCAATTCATTCTCCTTCTTTTTCATGTCATTAAATTGTGTCAAAAACAACATAACATCCTTCTTGTTTGCGAACCTATTCATAAATGAATCATGAAAATATTTCTAGCTCTTAATACTCGTAACAAGAAGGTTATTGTAACACTTTCATGCATTTTCAATTAGAGTGAGAGAAAAACTATTCATGATTATATCTTCATAAGCATTAGTAATTGGATGAATACTAAAACATGCATAGAAAGTATGTATATGCTCTTAAGTGGTGTTGACATTCTTACAGGGAAATTTAGGAAACCACTTATAAAAATTCTCAGGCATATCATGAGGTTATCCTTGAATTATAGACATGTATAAATTCTTGAAGGCATTGGTAACCCATGGTTGTAAATTCATTCGAGATCAAGGAGATATTTTTCCAAACAAATACATTAGTACATGCGAGTTATGAGGAGGTATCCTCTTATAGACCTTGTTAGTATTATCAAATATTCTATTAGATATAGGATTATTGTTTTCAACACTTGGGTTCTATTGATGTTGAGTCATGAGATGAGCTTACTAGAAAAGGTTCATCAAATTTTTCATAGGGAAAATGGATTCTTCCCTCAATGGAGTCACTATATGAGAAAATTGTGTTAGGATTTGATGTATACTAATAAAAATAATGTTGAATAATGGAATCATAGAACCAAAACACTATCATAAAACCTAGACCCGTTTTGCAAATCCTTTCATAAGGGGTAAGACAAGTGGAACATTGGAAGTGTTTCCGATGTGACCTTAGAAAATCACTTTCTTTGTTTTATTGAAGGATGGATACAAAACAATGGAGGCTTCCCTAGAAACCTCAACGAATCTTATACCAATAAGAAATCAAGTATATGGCCTCCTTTATTGGTTACTCAAATATACCACCACTAGGTCAATATAATCAATGTAAGTACAAGGTTGTTTAATGAAGCAACTTTCAATTTTGTATATGTGAAGTATATTGGACAATTAATGTTATTAACCAAGTAAAAATAAGTCAAATATATGCTCCAAACACTACACATATAGATAAAATATATGTCTATTCTAAAACTTGTATTGAAAATGATTAGCTACAAATTACAATAATATGTCAGGTTACAACACTAGAGTAATTAGTTCCAATATCATGAGGAAAATGGGTTGTGATGGAAAAGGGCTAGGAAAGGAATGAAAATGTGTTTTGATACCCATTGTAACTCAATAGAGGCCCAAGAATAAAGGCTTAGTATTTAGTAGACAAGAAGCCAACACAAGTGCAAGTGAAACCACTTTCGTGAAGGTAAGAGGAACTAGAAAACAATTCATGTGGAACAAGCCACTCAAATTTCCTTGTAGAAGCTTGGAAGAGGGAATAAAAGAGATTATTATTCTATCCATATTCTCTCCAACACTTGGGGAACTAAGTAACCAAGCTAGAAAGAATCATAAAAAATTGAAGAGGCATGACATAGTTTGTTTTTGTTGCAAGAAAAGGGGTCATAAGGATAACAATTGTTGGAACTCTAGAAGGATAAGTAGCCCATGTAGGAACTATTGTCAATTGTTCATATTGACTAGACATTGGGAGGCCAAATGTTGGAGGATTCAATCGTAAATCCATCCCAAGAACTGAATATCCAAGAAGAAAGTTTGGAGAGTCAAGGTCAAGGGGAAAAAGGATTTGTTTTCACTTGCAACCCAAAGAGAAATGATTTTCCAACAACCTATTGTAGTAGTGAATTTCAAAGGTATCCCCAATTCATATCTTATCTTACATCCTATGCGAAGGAAATCTTTTGTAGATAATTTACATAGTATACTTGTTGATTGGAGTAGATGATTGAAGGGATTTGAATATTTAGGGGACCAAAATCCTACAAATGGGGAGGTGTGATTTGAATTGGATCCTCACCCAAAATACTTTGTAAATTTGTAATTGTTTATTTTATTTTATTTAGTCTTTTCTGAAAAAGTTGGAAGCAGAAGTGAATCATTGTGATGGTTGTCCATCCAATGTAAACCCATTAAAAATTAAGGTTGTAGTGAATAATGGGAATAGGGGAGATAAGGAGAACCTGAGAAGTTTGCAAATATGAGAGATCGAAGAGTGTATCCTTCTTGAATATCTATGGATGAACGATTCAAGGAGCCTATCCACAATGAGTGAAGGAATCTGTAAGCCATGGCCATCTACATTTATTTTCATGAGTAACAATGGATGAGTTTTTTGGGCATGCATAGCTCTTGGAATTTTTGTTCTAGTTAGTATATGAAATCTTGATTAGCTCAATCCTCTCTGAGATGTGTTTTTTCAAATTGATCGAGTTTTCACTCAACCACAAATTGTATTTCCTTCTATGGGAATTTTACTTTATTCCTCGGCAAATTTACTTTTACCTAAGTGAATTTATAACTCTGTAGGAGAATTTCTACCCCTCTATGAATTTTACTTCATCCCTAGGCATTTATATCCATATTTGAGCATCTAAATCCACCCATAAAACATTTTATTTATAGTTGGTCAACATAATTCTCCCCCTAGTCATTTTTCTCCATTGTTGGATGACTGAATCTTCCCACTAAGAATTCCTTTGTTTGATGGCCATTTTTTCTTTTCCCATAGCATACCTATAGGATTTTATTAATTGTTGGCCAATTTTTTCCTTACCCAGAAGCTTTGTTTTCATTTCACATCCTCTCTCCCACTCACTGAAAGCCTGAAAGTCCCTCAAATATTCATTTTGGTCGATCCTTACATCCCTAGGTCGACCTCTGCTATGGTTGGATGAGTTGCTTGATTTCTATATAGTGATTACCTATGTGTTGGTTTTAAACAAGGATGAGTGTTAAACTATAATATTTGTTCTAGTTCAGAGATGATTTTTTTCATTATTCTTTTAAATATGTGAGTGAATAAAAGAGAATTGAACAAAAAAATAAATTTATTCTACAATTGGTATCTGTATTGACAAATTGGATAGGCCATAGTCCTACTATTTACAGATCATATAATCATATAAAATATTTTATATAAATGACTAATTACATAATACAAAGTGTAATGTCCCTTGGCCAGAGACCCTGACCAGGTAACTCTACCTAAGAAACCTTTTATTTTCCTTTGCTACTCTGATACCATTTATGTGACATTCCCAACCTTAAACAATAGGTCAGGCCATGCCACTGAGTAACTTTGTGGAAATAATCACATATAAAACTTAACATGAAGATAGAGATAACATCTAGTATTCACACATATAAATATATATCTATCTAATGCAATTAAATAGACGTCAATACTCTACTCATACACCTATTCATGCGGAAGAAACAATGACACCTACATGCAACATATATATACAGGCATTACTCATTAATTATAATGCAAATACAAATACATATCATACAACGGACAAAGAATTGGTACTTGTATTTTAATAGGTGACCACCAACTACGTGCAGACCTTCCATGAACCTCCCAACCTTAGACCATGCTACTCATCACGCTCAACAGTGGGTCACCCTCGAGCTAGGACTAAAATCCACCGAGCAAGGGAATTCTAGGCTTGGAAAGGACAAGAAGGAAGTTTCACAAAACAAAAATAAGGATATTTTATCCCAGGAGCCACTTACACCCACAACCCACAGACCCTCATTCCCCACATGCATGCTCCACCCCAGGAGGGTACATCTTCACTAATACAATTCCATCAACTACTACACCTCCCTTACCTTGGGATTGAGCAACAGGATGGACCAAAAGTCTCAGAGTAATGTAGATTCTATGGGACTCCCTCTAGGAGAACTCAATTCCCAACAAAATCTCTCACCTACAGAGTTTCTCATAGGCCTGACAACCTACTTATTCAATTCAACTCTTATGTCAAACAGACATAGGTGATGTCAACAACAAAATTCAGGTAACAAACATGTGAATTCAACCATGGAAAACGAGTATGGACACATAATATAACAACAAACCAAGATTATCCAAAACTCTGTTGGCAACAACCACCAACCGCTACGACACAACATGACTCAACAAAATTAAAAATTCATCAAGCCTCACAGGAAATATAAAAGACAACTCCATTGTCTGTAGGTTACACTAGCGCGCGCATTAGTGGGGATTATGGATCTCTTCCAGGGTGTCTAACCTCGCGAGAGTGTTGATGCAATGGTGAAGTATCATGACAATCATGAGAATCGTGAGACTGGTGATTGAGAGGACCCCCAATGAGCTAACTTTCCCACTTAAAACTGCATGCACCCAGGTTGACACATGTCACCCTGAAGTTGCATGTTATCCACTTAACACTCATCCCCCTTTCCCCTAGGAACTTAGGACAACATGGTTATATCAAACCTTAGCTTCTAGGAAATAATAAAAATATATTCCTTTAGAGGTAAGCCCTCTAGCTTAGCCCCTMTTCCTATACACTTAACCCCTTCCCCACCTAGTGGAGCTTAGTCCCACATAACTCTTTCTTTGTGGAGGTTCTACATGAAAAAATGTAATTTTATTAACGATATGTGTGTATTTACATATACAAAATCAAGCTCATTGGCRTTAGCACCTGAATCACCATCCTAATAAACACATAATTCTCTCAGCTTGTAACCACTCAGCTCACCAACCTATAAGCATAATTACAATTCAACAGGGGCTCGACCTTGGGGTGTTACAATCCCCTCCCATTATTTTTGCACTATCCTCAATACAACTCTTTACATAACAACAACAAGATTTCCAAAATCTTCAAAAATATGTGGGTGCTCTGCCCGCATAGAATCTTCATGCTCCCATGTTGCATCCTCAGGACCGTACTAGGTCCACTGAACCTTTACAAGATTTGCAACTCGATTCTGGAGTTTCTTTCTCTTCTAGTCCATCACGCGCACATGTTTCACTTGCAAACCACCTTCTTGTTCCACCTAGATCACATTCCAATCAATCACATGATTAGCATTAGGTATATACTTCTTGAGAAATGATACATGAAATACATTATGATCTGTCATGGATGTAGGAAATGAAAGCATATAATCTATTGGTCCAATCCTTTCTAGGATTTCAAATGGTCCACAAAATCTAGCTACCAACTTGGAACAACTTCCCAGCTTCAGGGAAATTCTGTTGGCTTACACCTTCAGGAAAACATGGTCACCCACTTTAAACTCTCTCTGTTTTTTGCCTTTGTCCACATAAATTTTTTGTCTATATTGGGAAGCCTTCAAATTTTGTTTAACCTTCATCATTTTCTCTTCCATTTCCTTGAGAATCTATGGCCCAACCACTTCCCTATCAACAGGATTTTCCCAGCTTATTGGGGTGTTTCACTTTCTGCCATAAAGTGCTTCAAATGGGCTCATCTTCAGTGATGCCTTATACCCATTGTTGTAGGAAAATTCTACCAAGTGTAGATAATCTCCCCATTTATATTATTTTTCCATCACATACATCCTTAACATGTCTTCTATCACTTGGTTTACTCTTTTTTTTTGTCCATGTGACTCAGGGTGATAGCATGTGCTGAAGTTTAGGTTCGTTCTGAACCCCTCAAATAGTCCTCTCAATAACTTTGAGGTAAACTTTGGGTCACTTTCAGACACAATTGTCTTGGGAATACCGTGCAGTCATGCTACTGCCCTCATATATATATCATCAACATTATTTTTCTTGTGAGTGGTTTTCAATGGAATAAAATGGGAAGATTTAGTAATCTTGTCCACTATTACCATGATTGCATCATGTTGCTTGCTTCTTTTTGGAAATCCTGTGATGAAATATTTTGTCACCGGTTCCCACTTCCACTCAGGGATGGTTAATGACTGTATCAAACCATCTAGGTGTCTATGATCAACCTTTACCTTTTGACATTCCAAGCATCTAGCTATGTATTCAAAAATCTCCATCTTCATGCCTGACCAATAATATTGTCTTTTGACTGCTGAAATTATTTTTTGATATCCTGGGTGTCCTTCATAAGGTACAATGCACATTTTTTTTAAAATCACACTCTTTAATTAAGAAGAGTTGGGTACATAAACTGTGTTTATGTACAAGAGAATTCCATCAAATCCCAATTCGAAATATTCATCCTTTTGTTGCATTTTAACTTGCTGCAATTTTGTTACCAATTCTATGTACTATGAATCAACTTTTGCAGCCTCATAGATTCTTCCTTGAAGATCCATATGATACATGTTGATGGTTGTACCATGAAGTTCGTGCACTTTCCTGCTGAGTGAATCAGCCACTGTTTTCTCCTTTCCTTTGATGTGCTTGATATCAAAGTCATATTCACAGAGGAATTCCAACCATATTCTCTGCATGGAATTCAATGTAGGATGATCAAACAAATACTTCAAACCATGATGTTTTGTCATGAGCTCAAACCTCTTTCCCATGAGGTAATGTCTCCATTTCTTTAGAGTGTGTACAATGTCTTCCAACTCCAAATCGTGAGTGGCATAGAGCCTTTCATGCTTTTTCAATTTTCTGGACTCAAAACATATCACAAACCCATTATGGTTGAGGACTCCTCCTAATCCTTATTTACATGTATCTTTGCAAACCAATAAATCTTCATTTAGATCTGCAATCTTTAGAATTGGAGCACTGATTAACCGTTGCTTCAAATGTTGGAAGCTTCTTTCACATTCTTCTCTCCATTGAAATTTCTTCACCTTCCTTTGCAAGGAAGTGATGGGGTGAGTTATTCTCGAAAAACCTTCAATGAACCTTCGAAAGTATCCATGTAGACCCATGAAGGATCTGAATTCTATTACATTTTAAGGTTTTTTCCACCCTTTAATGGCCTCAATCTTTTCAGGGTCCATGACTATTGCTTCTCTTGATATGATATTCCCCAAATAGTGAATTATGTTTTGATAAAATGAGCACTTGCTCAATTTGGAATACATTTGATTCTCTCTTAGCACTTGCAACACCATCCTAAAATGATTCTCATGCTCTTCTTCTGAATTGGAATATACAAGGATTTCATATAGAAATACAATGACAAACCTGTCCAAATATTCCCTGAAAACGCCATTCATTAAGCACATAAAAATAGCAGCTACATTTGATAACCCAAATGGCACCACTTTGAACTCATAATGTCTACAGATTTCTCTGTAGGAGGTATTTCTGATGTCTTCATATTTAATCCTTACTTGATGGTATCCTAACCTGAGATCTATCTTCAAAAATATCTTTTCATCCTTCAATTGATCAAAGAGATCATCAATCCTTGGTAGAGGATACTTGTCCTTTATGGTCACTTTGTTCAACTGTCTGAAATCAATGCACAACCTCATTGTTCCATATTTCTTCTTTATGAACAAGACTGGGTCACCCCAAGGGGATACACCTGGGCGGATATACCCCTTCTTCAGAATCTCTTCAACTTGCATCTGCAGTTCCTTCAGCTTTGGTGTACTCATTCTATAGGGAGTCTTTGACATTGGGTTTGCTCCAGGCATCAAATTTATAGAGAAATCAATATCCCTCTTTGGAGGTAGTCCTGGTACCTCCTTGAACACATCTTCAAAATATTCCAGGACTGGATGGTCCTCCATAATTGGCACCTTATCCTTAGATGCTTCCTCCATATGAGTTGCAAATATTTGAAAGCCTTTCCTGTAGCATTTCTTTAGCTGCATTGTTGAAATTTCTCTAATAGCAACTGCCCTAGGAATTCCTTGGACTACTCTCCAATTTCATTCCTCATCCAAGCAAGTGAATGCCTTGTTATGGAAGTCTAAAATGGCATGTTGTTGGTCCAACCAATCCATACAAATTAGGAAATCATATGATCCTAAAGGTAAGATATTCAGATCTGCCTTGGTACTTAGTCCATTCATTCCCACTAGACATGATTTAACCAACTCAACAACTTTCCTCTTGGCTTCTATAGCCAGCTATACCAGCCAATATTTCTCATGCTTTCTTCTCAGCAAGCATAATATTTCCACAAATTTATGATCTATGTAACTATGAATAGATCATGAGTCTATTAAAATAGTTAAGGAATGATTATTGATCATACCTTCAACTTCAATCATGTGTGATTGAAACTCGACTTGCTTGTTGTCCAGGGCTGCATAGATTCTTGGTACTCTCCTTCCCATTACCTCCATTGTTTAATCTTGCTAAACATTTTGAACAACTCTCATATTGTCCTTTCTGTGAGGATAATCTCTATACCTATGATCTCTTCTACAACCCCAACATTACATAGGTGTCTAATTTGGCCTTTTCCCACCTACTTCAACCATCCTGTGCTCTCTCAAAAACAATTGTCTTTGAGGATTGTTCCTGAAAAATGGTGGTTTTTTTCTCTTCTTCCTCTGCTCCCTGTTAAAATTCTTCTTGTCTCCCCAATATTTTTGGAAAGTAGTCTTTTCTTTTTGTTGATCATATAATAATTTTTCTCTCATTACAGTTTCTTCCATAGTTTTAGGATCATCATACTGGATCTTGTCACTGATGGAAGATGGCAACCCACTCAGATACCTTTGAATCTTAAATGTCTCATCCTTGATGAAGGGAACATACTTCAAGAACTCCAATAATATTCTTTCATACTCATCAATGGACATGCTTCCCAGCCTAAGTTCAAAGAAATATTTCATTTTCTTGTCATAATACCTCTTAGTTAGGTACTTCCTTTCAAAATGTCTCTTGAATTCCCTCCATGTAACATTCTTCTCTCTAATGTGTTGTACTTGCACAAGTTGATTCCACCATATATATTCCTTCTCTTTGACTTGATATATGGAAATTCTTCCTTCCACATGAGAAGAATAATTATGCAATTGAAAATACTTTCTCATAACCAAAAACCATGTCTCTGTATATTCATCCTTCTTGTCCTCCCCATAAAACGTAGGAGGTTTGATTTTGTTCATTTCCCTTAATAGCTCATCTTCCCAAGACCTGTTATGCTTCCTAACAAGGGATGGACTTGAGTTGTTGTGTACTCTCTTATTGGAATGCCTCAAGGAGTGCCGGTGATGCCGGCTAATACTTCTTGTTCTTATGGGACTTCCTGATTTTCTTGAGCCACTCTCCTTATCCAATTTATTTTCTATTATTTCCAGGATCTGCATCAAATTCATGTTGAATTCTCCTTGTTGATCCCTGGATTTCATGAGATTTTTTTTATCTTCTCAGTGAGTTTGTACATATTTATACAACTTTTTAACAATTTTCTTCATGTTCTCTTATTTATCTATCTCTTCTCCATGCCCATTGGATTTCGATCCTTCAACTCCCAAATGGACATCCATTCCTCTCACTTCATCCTCCGAACTGTAAGCATCTTATGCCTCCTCCATGATCTGCACTATGTAACAACTTGATTCATCCCCTCAATTGTTAACTCTGCAAAACTCTTTTGATAATTTTCCAAAATAAACCAATCTGATTCAATAAAAAAAATATTAGATTCCATTTTTTGCAAGTCTTGGTCATTCAAGAACCCCTCACGCTTCAATCTCTAATCCCAGTTCTATTTTGCAAAACATTTTGGGCTCTAGCCCCTTTTCTTTAGCCCTTGGTTCACATGTGACCATGATTGTGACCTAGTTCTTATGATTTGGTTGCTTATCCAGAACCCTAAAACTTCGAGCTCCGAGCTTCAGTGGATTTCAAAGCACATCACAATGAATCTCTCGTAGTGTCAGATTGGCAAACTCATGAAGCAGGGTGGATAAATAGTCCATGTATCCCATCATCCAATGACTGATACTCACTATGGAACTCCAGGCTTCGGGTTTCTAGGACTTCAGATGATTCCATCTTTTCTCAACCCAAAACTCCCAAACCATGATTCTATGAATACTTCCACATCACATCGATGATGTCATTGCATCACTTTACTTCGGTGTAACAGAACTTTAGGGGTGTCTTCCTCCCATTCCATCATAATCCATTTCTTCCGGAGTGTCCAGTCTCTAGACTTCACAATCTAGTGCCACGCGTCCACTGGGGCCCACAGTTTCCATGCTTGAACTAAAAGATACCGAAAAGTCATATCAAACTTTATACTTTTAAAATTGTAGGGACATGGGTCGACAGTTTTGGAGTAACTCGCTGATGATTCCATAATTTTCCCCAAGATTCCATGTACCCCTTCTGGTAAAACATGGTTTGTATTGCAGGATTTCCTTGTAGAATTATCTGTCGTGCATCTTCAATCTCTACAATGATGATGGACCATCGATCTTGATACATCATCATCAAATTTAATGCAGGCCCGATCCAGCTAACTTATTCGCCAAGTTTAATTGCCTTGTGTCACGTTCTAACTGCATTTATATATTACAAGGTTATTAACTCACTAACACGTGGAACACATCCCATGTTTCCACATCATCCTTAGTGACATCAGCAGGCCACATCACTTTGGGACTTCGGGCTTCGAAATATTTCACCTTTGCATACCCCATTTCTCCCGAACGTTGAATTCCCAAAATTTCTTACCTTCCTCTCTTGGCTTAACCCTATGGTTCTGAACCTTCCTTGTTCAAATACAATGGTAAACACTTCTTCCCCCCCTTGGATATACGATGTATATCCTCTTCGGGACTTCGTAACTTCGACTTTGACCCTTTCTTCTCTATTTCACATAAAATTCGTTGAAGTCGTGAAGTACGAAGAATGAAACACTTAGGGTTTAATATTCATGAACCTTTCTCCAGATATGATGGTTGTGAAGGATCCTCCTTCTCCCAAATAGATCCCATGACCCAACTTCAAACCTTGCAGTTCCAAACCCACAATTACTGCAGTCGCTTTTCTATGCCACAATTCCATAAATGGTTATACCTCCTGAGCTTCATAACATGGACAAGGTATTCTCTTGGCACTCTGGAATGCTATGAAATTCAATTTTGTCCCTTTCGACAATAATTCCCTCCGAAATATTGTCTCGCTAACCACTAACATGGCACATCCAGGCTTAGTGTCGAAACCTTGGTTCTGATACAAATTTGTAATGTCCCTCTTCCGGCAACCCCCGTCAGGTAATTCTACCAAAGTAACATTTAATTTTCCTTTACTTCTTTGATACCATTTCCGTGACATTCCCAACCTTAAACAATAGGCCATGCCATCCCACCGAGTAACTTTATGGAAATAATCACATATCAAACTTAATCAGAAGATAGAGATAACATTTGGAATTCACACATATAAATATCTATCTATCTAATGCAATTAAATAGACGTCAATACTCTAATCATACACCTATTCATGCAGAAGAAACATTAACACCTATATGCAACATATGTATACACACATTACTCGTTAATTATAATGCAAATACAAATACACAACATACAACGAACAAATAATTGGTACTTATATTTTAATAGGTTACCACCAACTGTGTGAATACCTTCCATGAACCTCCCAACCTTATACCATGCTTCTCATCATGCTCAACAGTGGGTCACCCCCAATTTGGGACTAAACTCCACCGGGCAAGGGAATTATAGGCTTGGGAAGGACAACAAGGAATTTGCACAAAACAACAGGAAGGATCTTTTATCCTAGGAGCCACTTATGCCCACAACCCATAGACCCTCATTCCCCACACGTCTGCTCCACCCCAGGAGGGTACACATTCACTAATACAAATCCATCGTCTACTACACCTCCCTTACCTTGGGATTCATCAACCGACTAGACCAAAATTATTAGAGTAGTGTAGTTGCTACAGGACTCCCTCCAGGAGAACTCAGTTCCCAACAAACTCTATCACCTAGGAGATTTTCTCATAGGCCTGACAGCCTGCTTCTCCAATTGATATCTTATTTCAAATAGACATAGGTGATGTCAACAAAATAATTCGGGTAACAAACAGGTGAAGTCAACCACAGAAAATGAATATGGACACAGAATATTACAACAAACCAATCATATCCAAAACTATGTTGGTAGCAACCACCAACTGCTACAACACAACATGACTCGGGAAAAATATAAGTTCACGGGGATTCATAGGAAATATGTAGGAAAAATCCAGTTTCTGTAGGTTACACTAGTGTGCGCATCAATGGGGACTATGGCTCTCTTCTATGGTGGCTATCCTTGCAAGAGTGTTGATGCAATGGTGAATTATCGTGACAATCATGATAATCATGAGACTGGTGAGTGAGTGGACCCCTGATGAGATGACTTTCCCACTTAAAACTACATGCGCCTAGGTTTACACATGTCTCCCTCAAGCTGCATGGGCTCTGATTAACACTCATCCCCCTTTCCGCTAAGAACTTAAAACACCATGGTTATATCAAACCTTAGCTTATAGGAAATACAAATATAATATTATTCCTTTAGAGGTAATCCCTCTATATTATCCCATATTCCTAGACAATTATCCCCTTCCCCATCGATTGGAGCTTAGTCCCCCATAACTCTTTCTTCATGGAGGGTCTACACGCAACAGTGTAATTTTATTAATGATATGTGGGTATTTACATATACAAAATCAGGCTCATTGGCCTTAGCACCTGGCTCACCAGCCTAATAAACACATATGTCTCTTATCTTATAACCACTTGGCTCACCATCCTATAAGCATAATTACAATTCAGCAAGGGATCAACTTTCAGAGAGAGAGAGAGAGAGAGAGAGAGAGAGAGAACATAGAGAGAGAAAGANGCCTTAGCACCTGGCTCACCAGCCTAATAAACACATATGTCTCTTATCTTATAACCACTTGGCTCACCATCCTATAAGCATAATTACAATTCAGCAAGGGATCAACTTTCAGAGAGAGAGAGAGAGAGAGAGAGAGAGAGAGAGAGAACATA
>SNQJ01S0026118.1:169828-188378 GCA_010110895.2 Picea sitchensis | reverse complement strand
GGAAATTACCGAAAAGCACACAAGCAATCATAGTCACATATGTAACATAGGCATGTAAATAACAAAACAAAATATCCATATATCATACAATTGGTACTTATCTTAGAAATACTGTCACCAACTGCTTACAGACAGTCCACAAACCTCCCAACCATAGACTACAATGTTCATCACTCTCAACATTGAATAACCCCCTAGATGGAACTGAACTCCACCCAGGGTAAACAGATTCTTATCCAGGCTAAGGCTCATGGACAACAGGAAAGAATCTATCTCAGGTGATCACTCAACTAACAAACTACAACCCCTCATTCCCCACATGCCTGTCCCACCCAAGGAAGTGTGCCCCTTCTCTGCTCAACAGTCCCTCGGCTACCCCACTTCCCTTCCAGGGCTTCAGCAATAGGTCAGACTGGAAGTCTCAGAGCACTGTAGCTATAGTTTAGCACCTACGTAAATCAATCCCCAACAATTCTCTCACTCAGAGAACTTCTCATGGGCCTGACAACCCACTTCTTCAATCTAGCTAAAAGCTAACTAGGTACACCAACCAAAAAAGGATGGGGAAATAGGCTTCGGAAAGGTGACATGGTTGTCTCAAAGATAATGGAATGTATGAGTGAAATGGTCATGGATTCATTGACTAGATAACTGAGTGTGTTTTAGAATCATTGTGAACTCTTTGTCAAAAGGTGATGCTCAGCCTGCTGGTTCCCCTTCCCCCATTCGTAAGGTATCTCTCTGTGAAAAAATCCCCCCTGAGCTAAGTTTTCCCGTGATATGAATGCATTTCCCCAACTTGAAACTCGTCATATTGGAAGTTACTTTTGTCCACTTGTCCCCAAATTTAGAACTTAGGATAAACTAATTATCCATACTTTATGTTTTAGGAAATTTTAATATAATATTCCCTTGAATTTTGTCCCTCCCTTTCCCTAACTAGTGAAGTTCAGTCCCCCATCTCTTTTATCATCGTCGGTCTACGCACAGTGATGTATTTTATATTAATCATGAGTCATGTACAAAGTAGGTGCTCTATCCTTTAACATCTAGGCACGCTGGCCTAATTCCAAAACATAAGCATTATGGCTTATAATACTGGCTCACTAGCCTATAATGCATATTATATACACAAAGGTTCATTGACCTTAATATTGCACGAATTTATTTACTGCGTGTTGTATTTTTTGTCTTTAAGGTTGCACGCACCTTAGTTACTGCGAGTGGTATTCAGAAATGTGCACATTACATCCCTTTACTACGTAGTATATGCACACACCATGCCATGAAAGGTGTATTACAAAAAATATGTCTAAACAACTCACTAGCTTAAATATAATTGGATTATATTTACATTTGGGTTCAGCCGAGGGATATTACAGTCTGTTTACCTCACACAAGCTCGCTCCAAATCCTGCTGATTGATAATTCATTCAAAAATTCATCCGTAATTCTCAAAAAATTAAAAACATTTGGACTGTTAATTTCTTCTAATAGGATTGCAAATGGATCTTCTAAAATATGTGTAAAACAATCATCTTGTTTCACTCCTTCCACTGCATTTTTGTTTCCAGGTGATTCAACTTGTTGAATTCTAAAAACCTGATAGAGTTGTTGAGAGGTCTGGTGGTAGGGATTTCGCGAGTCATAAAGAAACCATTGTTGGAAAACATCATCTGGTGTAAAAGGATTCATATCTGGTACATACATTGATTCGTTGTAATCCACTATTATTGGTAGATTCTAATCACAAAACTTTCCCATAAAATGTGTCTCGAGATCATGAATCATATGGAAGAATGATTCCTTTTTAGGAATCATGATAGAAGAGCAAGATTCCTCCACAAGGGTTTCCTCATTGTTTGGAGTTTTCATAAGTGAAATTTCAAAATCTTCATCCATATCTAGGCTGTTCAGAAATAGGATCACTATCTCATTTTCAAGGGAAGAAAGGAGACCTTGAAATACCTTGTCTTGCTGGTAGTATTTTTGAACATCTGCATTAGTTCTAGGAGAAAAGAAAAGACTTTTGATGAAAATTTCTTGATCGACTTCTTCTTTAATTTGGTGATTAAACACATATTGGAATTCTGAATTGAAATACCTTTCCAAGTAATGATCATGCAATTCATGTGAGTTCAGTTGGTGTTATTCAATGATGATAACCTTTTCATGTAAAACAATGCTACTATGAATATAGTGAAAACTCCCTATTTTTTCTGAAATTTCATGATTTTCTCTTAACCATTCAAAGGAAGAAAAACATAAGGGGAGAGAGTTTTTCTCTGTAATCCGATTGCTTTCTTCAATTTCAATTCCATGCTTGGACATTCTATGATTTGAAGCGCTACAATTTTTTTTTTTTAATAATTTGAATGAGGGAAAACACAATCACAAGGTTTTTTTATCTGATTCAAAACCTTGTTCATCATCATAGGTACATTTTTCCATCTCTTTGGGTTTCTGGAAATGCTCACTTTCATCTTTGTCTTCAGCCAATGAGTGTATTTCTGAATTTACAAGGTCTTCCTCAAAACAAAGAATAGGGTCATCAAGCGTCGTAGAAGAGTACTCCAATATCTTGTCAATCTGTTTTGTTGGTTTGGTTTGACTTTGCATCAACACAAATTCATTTTCCTCAACAATAATCTGAGAATTCTCTTTCAAAAATTTGAATGTAGTAAAGCACAAGGGTAGAGAATTCTCTTCAGCTGATCTAATAGTTTTCTCTTCACTGTACTGTTGAAAAAGAAAGTATTCAATATCATGATCGTCTTCACACTTGTCATATACAGGAAGATCACTGACATATGAAAGGTCATCTAACAAGAACAAACATGGAACATCAACCTTTTCTTCAACAAACTGATTTGTACACTCATCTTCCTGATTATCTATAAATGAATACATGAAATAATCAACCCCTTGTTTATCATGGGATGGATCAAAAACCAATTCAATGCCTTCTCTTTCAACAAGTGGGACATAATGTTTTTCAACATCATTGGTATTGGGAAATTCAAGAGGGCCTATGACATGGTCAATTATAAGTTCAAGGTTCCAATCAACCATTTTCCATTCATATTCTCTTTTATTTTATTTACCATCTAACTCCTCATTTTGGATCTATTTACATGCTTGGATGTTGTGTTGAATATCCTGAGCATCGTTAAACATCTGTTGTAAGGACTTAAGTCTTCTTTCCATCAGGAGGAACGACAAATATTGATGAAGAGTAGTTTCATAATGGAGCATGGCAGCGATTTCAGTTGGTTGAATTCCTTTGGACAAGTTGTAATAGACACTGGAAAACCTTCTGTTGAATATATAAATAGTTTCATTGCTCTGTTGTTTTAAGGCATAGAACTCTATAAGTTGTAGATCCAAATATTTTTTCCTGCCCCAAAACCTTAAAAAGACATCCTTCAATTCCTCACATGAACTAATTGTCTTTGGCTACAAACGTTTAAACCAGTCTTTGGTTTCTCCTTTCAAGGATTGAGAGAAGGCCCTCATATAAACATCATCATGGTCAATCTCAAACAAATCTATAAAATGCTCAAACCCTTGGATGTGATTTTMAGCTAAGATGGTATTAGGTTCCCCATCAAACATAGGCAGGTACTCATAGTGTTTTGGAGGAAAATCATGAAGGATGTGGGGTAACTTTAAGGGTCTGTATCTATGTTGGGATATGGAAGATGTTGGACTAGMAATAGGGGAAGAGACATCGGATTTGGCTTTATGAGGTTTATCGACTTGGTCATGGTCATCACATGGCCCAGTTGTAAAACTCTTATCAAAATCAGTGATACATTGGGGGTATGCATGTGTAACTTTAAGAGGAGGATAAGTGGTTGCAAGTTTTTCAATATTGTCATTAGAATGCAGCAGGTAAAGAAAAATGTGTTTGGCATGTTCAAGGAAAAGGAAGAAGCAACTTATAACAAACAATAAAATGCCTTGGAAAAAATCCAATTTTAAGTACTTGTTTTCTTCCATAATGTCTTTTCATACCTCTGTCAAGGGATCTCATTTTCCAGTGGAGTCTTTGAATTACATTTTAATCTTGAGTAGAGTCACCAATAATGTTTTGGAAGATGGATTTTGGATTGAGAGTGGATTCTCTAGTGAAAATTTGAATTTTTGGATTCTTCTACCAGTGGAATCACCTTCAAACTGATTTTTTGATGTGTGGAGTCACGAGAGTAGGAATACATCTAATATGTGTCTAAGTGTCTACTTCTCTTAGACCTTAGAACTTAACCATATCGTTCTTCCCAGGGAAAATTTTTCAATTTCGTCCCCGGCAACGACGCCGGAATGTTAGCACTCTGTAAATTTGTTTTGGCTGATAAACAAATGACAGAGGTAACTGTTTCAACTAGATTTAGAGATGAGGCACTAGCCTTCTCAACTCAGAGAGGGCTCTCTCATGTCACTTGATATATCTATGGAAATTGGTGGCTAGATTTGGTTTGTGTTGGGGGTTTTTAATAAAATAACTGGAGAAATGAAGATGACATTTGGGCTATGGGGTCTAGAATAAATAAAATGCATCATCAAACCTGAGAACTATTCAGAGGAAAAGGCTAAATTAGGCAGTAAGTCTGAGTTTATATCTGAAAATTTTGCATGACATCATAGGAAAAATAAACACATAACTACATCAGATCATTACGGAGATGAATTCTTAATAAGTTAAGAAGAAAGAAACATTGTCTAAGTTGCTAAGCCAAGAGCATCAAATAATGAATTATGGGCCTCTAAATATCTAATTTAGATAGAAAGAAGTGTAAATGAAATGTATTCTTACAGGAAATACATGCTATGAGAGGAAAACAAGACTCAAATCACTGTCAGTTAGAATCTTTTCATAAACAATCCAAAATCTACGTCTGCATTTATATTCATATTAGCCCCAAATTTTTACAAAAGTGTTCTTGCACAGAGGAAAGGATCCTCTTTTTTCCATCCTTTCTACACCCTTAAGACAATATATATATAGGGGAATTTCTCGTGCAATTCAAAACGTTCAGGTTTCCTCAGAATTCTAAAAATAGAGACAAGTTACAAAAACGAATGAATTAAGGTAACAGTTATCCTATTTTAAAGGGACCATTAGTAACAAGTCTATCATATCTGGGACACTTTATTTAGGTTTCTATTTGTCCAAAACTTGCTGGGATGTACTTATCTTCACCCGAGAATTCATTTTAGCTTAGCAATCTCCTCCTTTAAAGTATCCAACCAAACCAGTTGATTCTCTCCAACACTTTCAACCATTTCAGCTATGGTTTCTTTCTTTTATCATTTCCTCCATTTCTTTTCCGTAGCTTGCATGTTTATGATTATATCCCTCATAATGGGATTTAGCCTTGTTTTTAATCCATATTCTATAGTAGCTTATGTATGGAATTTGGTCGCTAATATACGTGCAATTACCCTTTCCTTTTTACTCGTAGGTAAATCTTCCATGTTACCTGAATGACAGGTTTCACTGGATATAGCTTTGTCCATGTGTCCCAATTTCATGGACACCAAAATGTTCCTACAGAAATCAACAAGCTGATCAAATTGGAGATTACTTCATTTATGGATGAAATGATACCTCCATACTTGAGAATCAATAATTATAGAGTTCCAATTATGAATTACTGGTAGGATCGAATACAAGTACGTTGGTTTACCACGCTCGACCAATCCATTTCAAATGATTATCATTCGAGTTTGTTAAATGGCGGTGTTCACCTGACATCATATGATTTTGAAGTACCGAACAAGTGAAACAGGGTGATTTTGACCAGTCGTTGCCTGCCCCACGAGTGGTTGATTTGATGTATTGAAACATGTGACATTGAGGCTTTTGTGAAAGTGGTTTTAGGAAACCCACCTTTCACCCCGATGTATCTCTAGAGGCACTACGCATCCATTTAAAAACCATAATGGTTTTCCCTAGTCCGCCTTTACATGGTTAAGTCTCATGCAAGTTCACCGCCCGATATGGGCTCCAGCCGTTGATCTGGGTCATTTTACAATCGACGTTCTGTCGAGTTATGCCTTTTTTGCCTCCACTATATTCATCCATACGCCTCCAGATATGTCCTGGTCCTCTAAATTATCAATTTTCCAAACTATCAAGCTTCTTGCTAAATTTCTGAGACTTGGATCTTGTCTAATTTTTTTTATGGTGATAACAAAGTCCTCAGTCAAAATGGGTTTGTTATATGTTTTGAATCAAGGAAGTTGAAGGAGCATGAAAGACACTATGCTACTCATGATTTGGAGTTGGCATCCATAGTGCATGCCTCGAGGAAATGGAGACACTACCTCATGGGGAAAATGTTTGAGATAAGAACAGATCATAATGGGCTGAAATATTTATTTGATCAGCCAACTCTAAATGTTAGGAAAGTAAGATGGTTAGAATTTCTAAGTGAATATGACTTTGATATAAAGCATATCAAGGGGAAAGAGAAAAAAGTGGCTGATGCACTCAGTAGAAGAGTGCATTAAATGCATGATACAACCATTAGCATGTACCAATCAGATTTGAAATACAGAATTTTAGAGGCTGCAAAATTAGATTTGCAATACAAGGATTTAATTACAAAATTACAGCAAGGTAATTTGTGGTAGAAAATTGAAAAATACAAGATGGATAACGATGAAATTCTCATATACAGGGGTTTAATTTATGTACCAAATTCCCAATAATTGAAAAATATGATATTGGGAGAAATGCATAATGTACCTTATGTTGGGCACCTGGGTTATCATAAAACTATTGCATCTGTCAAAAGCCAATATTATTGGTCTGGGATGAAGAAAGAAGTTGTGTATTTTATTGCCAAATGTTTGGAATGTCAAAAGGTAAAGGTTGAGCATAGACACCCAACTGGTTTGCTACAACCATTACCCATTCTTGAGTGGAAATGGGAAGTGGTAACAATGGATTTCATCACCAAACTTCCCAGAACAAACAAGCAACATGATTCTATCATGGTAGTGGTGGATAAGCTTACTAAAGCTGCCCATTTTATTCTAGTTAATCTCACTCACAAGGCAGCCAACATCGCTAATTTTTATGTGAAATAAATTGCTAGATTACATGGAATACCCAAGACAATTGTGTCTAACAGGGATCCAAAATTTAACTCAAAATTTTGGAAGGGATTATTTAATTGATTTGGAGAAAATTTGAATGTCAACACAACTTATCATACATAATATGATGGAAAAACAAAGAGGGTGAATCAAGTGATTAAGGATATGTTGAGGATGTATGGGATGGATAAACCATCAAAATGGGAAGACTACCTACACTTGGTAGAGTTTTCTTATAACAATGGGTACCAAACATCTCTAAATATGAGCCCATTTGAGGCACTTTATGGCAGAAAGTGAAACACACCAGTGATTTGAGATAACCCAACAGATAGAGAAGTGGTTGGGCTAGATATACTCAGGGAAATGGAGGAGAAATTGATGAAAATAAAATAAAATTTAAAGGTTTCGCAAGACAAGGAGAAAATATATGATGATAAGGGAAGAACTCATAGGGAATTTAAAGTTGGGGACCATGTATTCTTGAAAGTGAAAGCCAACAAAAGTTCCCTCAAGTTGGGAAATTGTTCCAAGTTGCCACTCGCTATTGTGGGCCATTTGAAATCCTAGAAAGGATCGGTCCAATAGCTTATATGATTGCATTGCTTGCATATATGTTTTTTCATAATGTACTCCATGTATCAATGCTAAAGAAATATATACATGATTCTAATCATGTTATTGATTGGAATGTGATTCAGGTGGAACAAGAAGGTGCTTTCCAAGTGAATCTGGTACGCATTCTGGACCGAAAAACCAAACAGCTCTGGAATCGAGCCATATGGCTTGTAAAGGTCAATTGGAACTGGTATGGTCCTAAGGACACTACTTAGGAGCATGAGGATGCAATGCAGGAACAATACCGACATCTTTTTAAGGATTTTTGAATTTTTTTTTGTATATGTGTACATGATGCACCGAGGAAAGTGCATAAATAAGGGGAGGGGATTGTAATATCCCTAGGATGAACCCAATTGTAAATGTAAATGAAAAAGTACTTAAGATGGTGAGATATTTGATAACATTTTTGTATGGACCTTTCATGGTATAATGCACGCATATACTGTGCAACAAAATGATGAAGTGTGCACATTCCGGGATACTACACACAACAAATTAAGTGAACACGATATTGATTCCATGAATCCTTTATGTATATGATGTGTTTTATAGGTTGGTGAGCCAGTTATTATAAGCTAGGATTCTTATGTTTTGATTAGGCCAGAGAGCCTAGATGTTAAAGGCTAGTGCGCCTATTTTTTTATATGTCTCATAATTAATATAAAATACATCGTTGCACGTAGATCGACCATGATAAAAGAGTGTGGGGGACTAAACTCCACTAGTTAGGAAAGGGTGGGGGCTAAAAGTTAAGAAAAAGGGATAATCTAGGGAGCTTAAGCTGAAAAGGAATATTATATTAATATTTCTTAAAGTATAAAATATGATAATTATTTTATCCTAAGTTCCAAAGTTGGGGAGAAGTGGGACAAAGTAGCTCCCAACATGACAAGTGTCAAGTTGGGGACATGCATACATATTGTGGGGACTTAGTTCATTTTCCAAGATTTGGTACCATCATTCCTTCCATCATTGAGTCATCCATTCAACGATACGCAGACCATTCAATAAAAAAGTCATCTATCCTCCATACTTCCTATCATTGTATCATAATCTATATCTAGAGCCGTACCTATTTCTGTAGATGGTTAGCTTGGGATTTGGACTGAAGAAGCATGTTGTCAGGCCCGTGAGAAATTTCTCTTTGGGTGAGAGAATTGTTGGTAATTGATTTCGTGAAGGTGTTGAACTGAAGATACAGTGCTTTGAGACTTTCTGTCCATCCTGTTGTTGAAGCCCAAAAAGGAAGTGGGGCAACCGAAGGATTGTTGAGCAGAGAAGGGGCACACTTCCTAGGGTGGGACAAGCATGTGGGGAATGAGGTTCTATAGGTTGTTAGTTGAGTGATCACTTGTGATGGAGTATTTCCTGTTGTCTATGAGCCATTAGCCTAGTTAGGAATCCCTTTACCTGGGTGGAGTTTAGTCCCAGATCGGGGGTGACCCACTGCTGAGAGTGATGAGCAGTGTGGTCTAAGGATGGGATGTTCATGGAAGGTATGCACAGAGTTGGTTATTTTCTTACTAAGATAAGTGCCAATTGTGTGATAAATTTACATGCTGCATTATTATTTACGTGTTAAGTTTTATGGGTTTATATTATGCATGGTTATAACTGTTTGTATGTTTATGGGTATTTCTTGTATATGTTGCATGTCTATGTTTTCTGTTATTTCAGTATTAATCTGTGCATTTACAGAATGTATTTTTTTGTTTACATTTTATATATAAATATTCCACAAGAGTTATGTGTGTGTATATGTTTTAATTGCATGGAGTTCAAAATATTTATGTGGTGTAGCTCAGTTTGGATACTGGGTATGTTACAGTATGTTCCACAAAGAGAATGGAAGAGTTCTCTAGTGTAGTGTGGCCCAGCATGGATGGCCAAGGATGTGTGTGTATATGTTTTAATTGCATGCAGTTTGAAATATTTATGTGGCGTAGCTTAGTTTGGATGCTAGGTATGTTACAGTATGTTCCTCAGAGAGAACGAAAGAGTTCTCTGGCGTAGCATGGCCTGGCATGGATGACCAGAGATGTTACACATAATATATCATGAAACATAGTTCTGTGAATGTATCCCTAGGGAGAGGGTGAACCACATATATCTTGTTGTTCTTAGTGATTGATGTTGTGATATTTACCATTTGTTAGACTGTTACTACATTGTTGAGTTAGATCTGAGATATAACTTGCGAAGTAGGCTTAAGTGAGATAAATAATAGCCAGATTGTTGTGTGTTTTTGTCTTGGATCCACTTTTCATTTCCTTTGGTTGTAGACACCTGTGTCCTACAACCCCCTTTTTCTACTTTAGGTGAGACTTCATCTACTTCGTAGGTGTTGCTGAAAGGGTTGTTAGTTAGGGTTTTTTTGGTGCGTTTTTGAAGCATTGAACCCTGGGTCTGCCCCTGTGCCAACAACTAGCCATTCGAAAAGACCCTTATTGGATTTTAAGGCAGTCTTGCACACATTGAATGGTTCGATTGGTACCTGGTGATACCCAGACTTCAAGTCGATCTTGCCGAAATATTTTTCCCCTTTGAGTTGGTCTAGAAGGTCATCAATATGTGGGATTAGGTACCTATTTCGGATGATGATCTTGTTTAGCACTTGATATTCAATAGAGATTCTCCAAGTCCCATCCTTCTTCTCCACCAACATGATCGGTCTCCCACAGAGCGATGAACTTGGCTGGATGTGACCTTTCTGTAGTAGCTCCTAAATCTATCGCTTGATTTCATTGTTCTCTAGAACAGAGGGTCCATAGATTGGTCCATTGGGAAGCGACGCACCTGGGGTCAGATCGATGGGGTGCTTGACCTGACAGTGTAGAGGAACCTTTGCAGGTGAGGTGAAGATGTCTCGGTACTCCTCCATGACTCTGTCCATTCTTTGTTGTCATGCGAAGGATCCCTATCTAGAGGTCATGGCCACAGTCTTCTTATTTCCCTGAGGGTGGATCATTAGGAAAACAAATTTCCCAGTTTTGGAAATGATATTGCTGCATTGTTTTGCAATAACCAAAGAGATAGTGACACGTGGTGGTACCTCTGGTATCCTGTACAAATTATTTCCCAAGGTAACAATAACAACGTGAGGTCGGGACTCATACACAACATGTCGCTTCCACAAGTATGGATGGCCTAATAATACATCAAAAATATCAATAGGAGAAATGTCACATAACACCTCATCAATGAAGGGCTTAATGTTGTGGGGAAGGTGACATTGATGGTTGACGCGGAGATCCTGTCCTTGGTGAATCCACTTGATGGTGTATGGTTGTGGGTGTTCTGTGGTCAACAAGCCCAACCGCTTCATGACCTCTACTGAGATGAGGTTATTTTGGATCTCGTTCTCAATGATGAATTATAGTGGGGAAACCTTTACCCACATCTCAGAGTGGAAGAGACGCTCCTCCTCCTATGGATCTTCCGATTCTTCCTTTTGGATATTCATGCTGGCAACAGTGGCATTGGGATCCACATTGATATTCTACTTCCCTCTGTAATTCCCCTTCTCGTGTTCTACTTCAGTGTCGGAGCATGCATTTGATTTGGAAGCCCTCATCTCGGCCACCAGTGACTGTTTTTCCTGACACTCACTTGTGTTGTGAGTGGAGCTCTTATGGCACTCACACCACTTTCCCGTGTCCTTATTCATATTCGCGGTGTTTTTATTTTCTTCCATCTTTGGTAGGTTATCTTGAATCTCCATGCCTTGGATTTGTCCTTTTTTCTACGGTTTGGGGGCACCTTTCAGTTGCTTTTGATTCGCAGATCCAAAGTCTCGCTTCTTCTGTTTGAATTTCTTCTCAATCTTGGCAGCATACTAGTATGTCGTAGCAAGTGAGGAGATGTTGAGGAACTCGATTTCCTCCTGAATGTATCAGTGTAGACAACTGCGGTACTTTAACACCAAATTTTTCTTTGAATCTTTGATACCCATCTTTGTGCGCAGGGTATGAAATAGATTCATCAACTCATGCACATATTTATCCCTTTGGTGCCACAACATAGTCCATTGTATGTACTTTTCCTCACATATCCCACGGGATAATATTGTTCCTTTATGTAATCTCGGAAATAATTCCAAGTGGGTACAACTGAGAAAAGGGAGGGTTCCTCCTCGTCCTTTTTCTCACAATAGGTTTCCCACCAGTTCTTGACATGGGGGGTGGCTTTGAGTAGTGAAAAAATAATCTTCTCCTGGTCGGAAAAGTTATGAACCAAGATATATCCTTCTAATAGATTCAACCATCTATCTATGATGCCTGCATCTATTTGACCATCAAATATGGGAATGTCAAAGTTTACTTGTACCTTAAAAGGGGTTGCACCTGCAGAGTGGATGTTGGATGCAGATGCACCACCAGTGGGAAATCATTGAAGGATCTGGGTGAAGTTATCCATTATCGTGTTCATTTGTTTTTCAAGGGCCTCCTCAAGAAATATTTTGATAGGATCTCTTGCTCCCTTGTATTTCTTTTTGTCCCCCATGGGTGGTCGTCGGGGTTTGCGAGGCTGATCTTACAAAGGTTCAACCCGATCGATCCCTAACTCCTTATACCTCGACCTCGTTGGGGACATGCAAAGAAGGATCAAGAAAGAGAAGACCTCTTTGATACCATTGATCGGAATTTATGTAGTAATGCAACATAATGCACAAATAACTATGAATACATATATACAATGGAAATAACATTTCATTTCATTAATATCAAAAAACTGAAATTTGTTTACACACAGAATAAAAATAAACTAACTAGGGCATTGGTAGCTTATCTCTGAGAAGACATGTGGCAACTACAGGCCTTTGAACTATGTGTTATGATGAGGCTTGAAGGCCTATCTATTATTGAAAAACAATGGAAACCCTAAACATCCAAAACACCTAACCCTAGGAGATGAAACGCTAGAATATGGGCCCCATCGGGGTAAATTGGTACATCAATTTCCCGGGGTCATAACTTTGGCATACTATCTCCGTTTGATGCATATGATATGTCATTAGAAAGATCTATATGAGGAATACAAATACTGGCAAAAAATATCATGATGGTATTTTTTGATCAGTAGATGCTCAAAAAACGTCCTTTAGGGCCTCAAAACGGCTTCGAAATTTTATCACCCGAAAAACTGTCGAAAATAGTAAATTGTGTTACAATTAAGGAAACTGAAAAACTGAAAGAAGCAATGGTGGGGGTCCAAGTGGAATAGGCGAGTAGCCACCAATATCCACCTAGATCAATGGTGGATGTGATCCACTGGTAAAGATTGTATGTCACTGGTTAGTAGTAGTTTTCTACTGAGAGTGGTTGTGTACCACTGGATAGTAGTTATATACTATTATGCATAGACATAGTTTTGTTATATTGGATGGCATTGGTTTTATTTTCGTGGAGACTATCTAGTTGGATAGTGATGATGGTGCTCATGATTTGATCATGAGATAACCTGTGTGGTTATGATGATGTTACCAGTTGAATGGTTTGTTTATGCTCAAGGCCATTTCTTTTAATACCTCCCTATCTAGGAGGGAGTGTTGATATTGTGGTAGTTGAAGGAGGTATTAACCCCCAAGTGTAACCTTTGACAAGACTAGAATATTTCAGGAAGCAAGAGAAACCCTAAAACATTGGATAATAACCATAGACGACAAGTTGAACCAAGAGAATATTTAATATTGAGCTATTAGCCTCCAGAAAGAGAATATTTCCCAATCAAGTGATATAGAGAAGTATAAATAGAGGGTCCTAGAGCTCATTTGTCAGTCTCAATCTCACAATTGCATAACACTAGTGGTGCGCAAGTTTGGAGAGGGAGTGCAGTTGCAGTTGTTGCAACTAGTATTTTGGTTTTTGGTTTGAATTTCTCTTGGTTATGGTTTGGAATTTCTGCTTGGCCTTTGGTTATTCCTGCTTGGTATAGTAGCCTTGGAGAAAGGTACACTACCTTGTTTCTCTATTGGATTGCTTCCAGAATTATTCTGTATTTCAAGGTTAAGGTGCTCAGGGGTGGCCTTTGTGCCTATGGTTGGGTGACAATATTGCTATATTGTCTATGGGGAAACAAGAACATGTATTTTTCTAACAGGAAGAGGCCTTGAAGAAACTAGAAGTAGTTTTCCAAGATACCAAGCAATCCCCTTCCATTTCCACTGTAGAAGCAAGTACCATGAAAAAGAAAAACATGGTAAATTGAGCTTCCAATACCCTTGGTGACTTTGAGAAGAACACTAGAGTAATTAGTTCCAATATCATGAGGAAAATGGGATATGATGGTCAAGGGACATGAAAGGAAGGAAAAGGTATTTTGATCCCCATTGTAGCTCAATAGAGTCCCAAGCATGAAGGCTTAGGATTTAGTAGACAAGAATTCAACACAAGTGTAGGTGAAACCACTCTCATGAAGGTAAGAGGAACTGTAAAAGAATTCATGTGGAACAAGCCACTCAAATTTCCTTGTAGAATCTTGGAAGAAGGAAGAAAAGAGATGATTAATCCATCCATATTATCTCCAACACTTGGGGGACCAAGAAACCAAGCTAGCAAGAATCATCACAAACCAAAAAGGTATGGCATAGTTTATTTTTTTTGCAACAAAATGGGTCATAAGGATAGCGATTGTTGGAAGTCTAGAAGGCCAAGTAGCCCATGTAGGAACTATTGTTAGTTCTTCATATTGACTAGACATTGGGAGGCCAAATGTTGGAGGCTTCACTCGTAACCCCATCCCAATAATTGAATATCCAAGAAGAAAGTTTGGACAATCAAGGTCAAGGGGAAAGGGGATTTGTTTTCACTTGCAACCCAAGGAGAAATAATTTTCAAACAAGCTATTGTAGTAGTGAATGTCAAAGGTATCCCCTATTCATCTCTTATCTTCCATCCTATGCGAAGGAACCCTTTTGTAGATAATTTCCATAGTCTACTTGTTGATTGGATAATATGATTGAAGGGAGTTGAGTATTTTAGGGACCAAAATTCTACAAATGGGGGGGTGTTATCTTAATTGGATCCTCACCCAAAATACTTTGTAAATTTGTAATTTATTTTTATTTATTTTTTTGTCTTTTTTGACAAAGTTGGAAGCAAAAGTGAACCATTGTGATGGTTCTCCTTCCAAATTAAACCCATTAAAAATGAATTTTATAGTGAATAATTGGAATAGGGGAGGAAAGGAGAACTTGGGAAGTTTGTAGATACGAGATATCGAAGAGTGTATCTTACTTGAATATCGATGGATGAAGGAGTCAAGGAGCCTGTCCACAATGAGTGAAGGAATCTTTGAGCCATGGTCATCTACATTTCTTTTCATGAGTAACAATGCATGATATTTTTAGGCATGCATAGCTCTCCCATTGTAATGAATCTCCTTAGAAAAAAAAATCTTTATTGTTTATATTGTGTGGGCGTAATATGCTATAGGGAGGTATAATGTGGTTTCAATTTGAGTTTTATTTCTTTAAATTTATGTTCTAGTTAGTAGATGCAAGATTCATTATCTCAATCCTCTCTAATCTGTGTTTTTTCAAGTTGACTGAGTTTCCACTCACCCACAAATTGTATTTCCTTCTATGGGAATTTTATTTTATTGTTGGGTGAATTTACTTTTGCCTTGGTTAATTTATAACTCTCTAGGAGAATTTATACCTCTCTGGGAATTTTACTTCATCCCTAGGATTTTCTATCCATAATTTAGCATACAAATCCACCCAGAAAACATTTTATTTATAGTCGGTCAACCTAATTACCCCCCTAGGCATTTTTCTCAATTGTTGGATGACTGAATCTACCTGCTAAGAATTCCTTTGCTTGTTGGCCATTTTATCTTTTCCCATGGCCTATTTTTAGAACTTTATTAATTTTTGGCAGATTTTTCCTTGCTCCCAGACTTTGTTTTCCTTTCATGTCCTCTCTCCCACTCACCGAAAGGCTGAAATTCCCTCAAATTTTCATCTTGGTCGATTCATTACATCCCTAGGTTGATCTTTGTTATGGATGGATGAATTTATTGATCGCTAGATAGTGATTACCTATGTATTGGTTGTAAAGAGGGATGAGTGTTGAACTATCTTATTTTTTCTAGTTTAGAGAGGAGATTTTTCATTATTCTTTTAAATATGTGAGTGAATAAAAGAGCATTGAACCAAAATTGAACATAAAACTAAATTTATTCTACAATTGGGATATGTATTAATGAATTGGACACACCATAGTCCTATTGTTTACACATCATATAATCATATAAAATATTTTATATAAATGACTAATTACATAATAGAAAGTAATTATTTTCAAGTGTTGTAACAATTCATTTTCCTTGAATTATTGAAGTGTTTGTTAATATTTTTGTGTAACATCGTCTAGGGCCTCACCTTACCTTGTTATAATGTAATGCAAACATGTCACATATTTTTTTTTCGGAAAATAACACTTGTTTCTTGAGTAATTATTTGAAATTGTGATATTTATTTTTCACAATGTGGAAGTATGGAATATTGTTTTATTGCATTATGTGAAAACTAAATATTTATAAAATACAAACCCTATTAGGAACCATGTCCTAAAAAATCATTCTACCTAAATTTAAATGAGTCTATCCTCTTAATAATCAAGGACGGTGTGAAAACAACTTTGATTAAAAAAACTTGAAATTATCGTACTTAGCAGAAGTAGAATTGTCACTAAAGATTATGCATTTTAAATGTGTTTCTCCTCTTAATAATGAAGGACAACATAAAAACAACTTTGATTAAAAAACACTTTTATATTACTTACTAGAAGTATAATTCTCATTAGAGATTAGGCATTTTAAATGAGTTTCTCCTCCTAATAATAAAGGACGCTGTAAAATCAACATTGATTGGAAGCACTTAAACTTATTGCACTTGGTAGAAGTAGAATTATCACTAAATATTATGTCTTATTACATTTCAGATTTGTTTTTTAATTATTAGTTGATGATACATTATAGTATATAACTTGAAAAAACCAAAATTAAATATGAAATTTTAAAGATTTCTTTTATTTCTTTTATTTAAATTTTGGAAAATTGTAGAATATGAAATTTAAAAAAATATATATATATTATATTTGATTATTTATTTCTCATTTCAAAATTCGATTAATACAATAAAATATTTGCACATGTTTTTAATAAAATCTTTGCACTTATTTTTAATAGTTAAAAAAATTCAATGTTTTTTAATTTGATGCCTTCTCCATGCTATTAATGAGATTCCCATTTTCACATGTTATTAATGAGATTCTCATTTTCCCAATCAATTTGGTCTTACTTATGTCAAATCAAATATATCTTTCTGTGAAGTTAAAATTTGGTTTTTAACCTTCCATCTTACAATTTTGTTTTAAGACTTTTATGATAAGTGGACTTTGAATTCCAAAATTAAATAAAGAGGGAACATGAATAAAGATATCTATGCTTGTGTAATGTAAATATAAATGAGGACACACAAATAAAAATATTTATTCTTGTGTAATGTAAATGTAAATATAAATTGATGTTTATTAGTGAAGAGAAATGCATTTGAAATAGTTTCATAAAGATATACTAGATATAATAATGGATAAGAAGATTCTTATTTTAATAATAAAAATAAAATACAACAATTGTTTAAGAGGACAAAGAGGAGAGTATGTGTGACAAGTGAAAAATCAATTCTCTCTATAAAATGGGGATAAGGATTTTTTTTTCATCTTCATTTGATGGATCACTATTCCATGATGATTTTTTTTGAATCTTTCATCTTAGTATGTGTTAATTGCAACAATAATTTATAGTTTTCTTGTTTAACCATCCTATGGAGGATTATGAAAAATGATAAAATTGTTAAGGGAATCCACTACAATCGCATCATTTCTTTTATAGGGAAATTCACTACAAGGAGTTGTTGCCTAAATCCTTATGGTTAAGCATCATTCCTTTTGTAGAGAAATTCAACATGTACTTGTGTAGCGGAAGAATGGTTGAAAAAGTATTAAGAATAATTTTAAAAGTATTAAATAGTGAAAATTTAATAACAAAGGAAGTGGATTAATAATTTTACTTGTGTACATAATCATCATGGAAATAAAAAAAAAAGTCATAAAGTACTCATCTATTTATAAAAGGAAGCATTTGAAACTAAATGTGATTCAAGAGCATGAATAAATGGATATCATTCAACTCATTTTTTCAATATAAAAGATTTATCAAAATAAGAAAAATTTGATATCAAAATAATAATAAGTTTGGATTTATCATTTTGATTTTACATTTAATACTATAATGATTTTGTGGAATAATTTATATTTTTTTTACGTAATCATTTAAAGATGTGCAATAATTTAACCCATGGCATTTGGGCTCTCTGACCAATTTGAGCTCGCTGATACCAGTAGGAATTAATTCGTGCGTGAATCTTTGGAAAAAATATGAATAAAAACCATAAGAAAAGCATGAATCGCAGTTGGAAGAAAAGCATGATAGCAACATTTTGGATTTATTCGCTGACTCATCAGGTAACGGTTCCATCTGCTTTTTGTGTTTACCCTTCGGTTACAGAGGCAGATAAAGTGCCAATTTATTGAGAAGAGAGACAACACATTTGTGTCATCTGCAACGATTCGGTGTAGAAGAGGGCAAAAAAATCACCTGCAACGATTAGGTTTCAGTAGAATATGAGTCTGTGTGTGCTAGGTTGTATTCTGAGTGCGTTCTAATGGTTTATCTCTGGATGGAATGAAATAGAGGCAATTAATTTCGGCTGGCTGGACGAGAATGGAGGCAACGGAGCTTCAGAGAAACCGAGGAC
>SNQJ01S0026118.1:125544-153414 GCA_010110895.2 Picea sitchensis | reverse complement strand
GGGAGCCGCCTGTCATAGTGATAACAAATGGTTGATAAATGGTAAAGTAAAGTTTTTAGTGAGAAACATGGAGATAACTAAAGGGAATTCAAAGTCACACATCTTTGAAATGCAACGATGTTCTTCAGAGAGTGGAAGGAACAATAGTATGGGAACTGATTCACCTTTAGATTGTGTATCTGAAGCTTTTGGTGATTCTTTTATAGACAAAAGAATAGGCATGGTCGGAATCTGAAGAGATGGTTCCTTTATTGAAAACAACATTGAGAGGATCTATACTATTAAAGAAAGGGATGTTTCAACAGACGAAGAACCTCCCCAGGAAAGGCATAGCACGCAGCTTAGGAGTCATAAATTTGAGAGAGAAGAATCAGATATATGAGAATAAGCTTGCTGACATCATACAAGAACGGACTGATAATGATTATTTATCATGGCTTAGCAGTACAGTCACGATTGTTCAACATGTCAATAAGAGTGATGTTGTTTCTTTTGGTTCTACCTTTGGCACATTGTCTAGTATCATGGGAGCTTCTATGGAAGAGTTGGCCCACTGTCCGGGAATTGGGGAATGCAAGGTAAAGTGACTGTATGACACATTTCATGAGCCATTTAGACGTGTCATAGTGGCACTGCTAGTGGTGCAGAAGTTTAAAAAAAAAATATTCAGAAGGCAATGCAAGGTCTCGGGAAGCCATAAACCCTCCTACAGTACCCGAAACAGCTATTATTGCAAATGGCAGGGACAGATGTACAGTTATCATCAGGTGAGCGATTATGGCTCCGATTTGTCTTGCTTCACTTGCCAGCCTGAGCGTTACGTTCCTCACTACTGCCGAAAACATCTTGCATGTGTGTATGAATGTTATAGGTCCCCGCCATCTCGAATATTCCTACCACAACACCACATATATGGAGCGCTGCAAGATGACAAGCGTCCATATGTCGGTGGCTCTCGGCGTTCCAACAGTCGCGCTGTAAGTGGCTGGTTGGATATGATTTTGGAAACGACAGTTTTATTCTAAAATGTATATGAGAAATACAACGCAACCAATCTGAAGGGGACCATTACACCATGTTAGAAAGAGAGAATATATTGCACAATTGAGGGCTCACTCGATGACACTACTACCACATCTTTCCAGAACTGCACCATCCTTGTAACCCATTGTTCCAGTTTTGCGTCCTAGGAGATACGCTGGCGGTCTCAAATTTCCTCTGTACACACTCCAAAGCTGCGTGCAAGGAAATCCATAGATTTTGTTGAGCGCCATATGTTCAAATCATATGACCATCTTTGTTGACATTACAACCACAGGTAGCACATCGTGACAGTTCTTTACTCTTAATAAACAATACTTTTTTTAGCTAATCAGTTCTCGTAATGTATATCTGGTTCTTCAAGAGCTTATATCATATGGAAAAATGGATTTCTCACAAGAGTAATATGATTTCCATCGGCTGTGTCCTCGTTGATAGCTCCTCCTCTTTTCTTCTACTTCAATATTTGTTAGCTGTCAAAACCCTGGATCGCAGGCGATTACTTGTCAGACTTCACAGTCTGACATAGTCTTCATAGATTATCGAGCTACAAAGGGTGTTAAATTCTTTTTAGTTTTGATTAAGATGGATGCAGTTCTGAGCTCCTAAATCAGATTGTGACAAAGTTGCATGAGGAAATTTTTTCTTCGAGGTGATGTCATCATGGAGCAAGGAAATGCAGTAGACCAACTTTATATAATCTCACTTGGTACCCTGCATTTGACTGCATCAAAAGGATATGAAGATATCGTGATGCTTCTCGTAAAAGAGGGACAAGATGTGAACTGTGTAGATAAATTTGGCAACACCCCGTTGCTAGAGGCAGTCGTGTCCGGACACAATTGGATTGCTACGGACTTGCGCGCTTTGCCTTGAATGAATTAAATAAGCAACATAACACGGCCATTTTTCGTCAGACGTGCATGAAATATTATGACATTGGTCAATCCATTAGAAATTCCCTCCTCTGAACCAGATGTCGATTTCATTGGGGCAGTCGAGATCAAGATGACAAAGAATGGATGCGCCAGAGGATTGTTTGCTACCGAGTCTATTAAATCCGGTGAGGCTTTACTCGTCAGCAAGGCTCTGGTTGTCTGCGACAAATATTCTTCTTCTTTTATGTTCGATCTGTTGGAAAATGGTTTAATTTGAAATGTGAGGAATGCGCTCAGTGCAAAAGGGGACCGGAATCTGCAACAATTTTTTTTTTATGACGAAGAAAACTTCAACCCCATAATCCAAAAAATTTCTGAGTTCATCGAGGAGTCGTCTGTTGGCGGGAACAACTACACTTTGGGAACGACTTCACAAAACTTAAAGCTGAAGGTTCTGAAGGTGAATGTTCGTGAAATATTTAAGAACATCTCCGGCATTCAAGTGCAGAAGATCATACAACGCATAGCATTTGACGACCATTCGCCAGCTGTAATAGAAGAACCTGTGCAGTTTTCAAACGCAGTGAGCTCTTGCGATCAAATGAGGAGATTCTTTGGGGTTTGGATACTGTCGTCCTTCATAAACCATTCTTGTGCTCCCAACGCGGCAAGAATCAACGTAGGCCGCGATATTATGAGGGTTCATGCCACCAAAGACATAAACAGAGGTGAAGAGATCACTATCCGGTACTTCGATGTTGTAGTCCCTGGCACTTTCCGACAGTCCGAGGCATATGAGAAATGGAGATTCTTCTTCCTTTGCCATCGATGCGCATTCGAGAGATATATTATCACTAAAAATGCAGGAGTGGACCAGTGTCAGACCTACATAGCATGCAACAACCCAAGAGCAACGGTCTAACGAGCCAGCAGCGCATCTGTCAGTCGCAGAGTGCCAGGAAGACAAACCGCTTCAGATTCCTAGAAGACAAAGAGTTTTATTTTCTATTTAAAAGACTGATGAGATGTAAGAGAATAAGGGGGGCCGCATGAGCGCAGGACTAGGAGAAAAACTTCTGTCAAGGAGTTTTCATGGTAATTTCTGAGTTATTGTGTAAACCATTATTGGAGTAATAAAAAAGATGTTTACTTGCGACTGTGGGACTCATCATGGTCGATTTCTTTCAGTATGTTCTTCTTCTTTTCTGTTGTGTTAAATCTGTTCGGATTCCGTTATAGATATTCCTTACTTGTAGTAGATATTGTCTTACCATAGCTTTATGTCTTCCTTAATCCATCACTACTGCATTACATTTTGTTTTCCTCTAACTGATGGGCTTCGTTACACTTTAGTACGACCACTAATGTAACGAAAGGATTTGGGTTTTCTGTGATTTTTTATTGCCTTTCCTCTGCACCAGCTATCAGCTGTGTAATACCAATCTACATTTCCAGAACTCTACATGTATCCTTTGCTACGTCAGCCTTTCCTTTTTCTTTCCCTTGCCGCATCATGATTTATCAAAGCGCTGAAAGATAGACCTACTTTGCCTCACTTTCTGCAAGTTATTTAATCTCTGCTATTGTCTCTTTTTCTCATTTTTCATTTGACTCCATGCCCAATGGACCATTTCCCTGGTTTAACACCGAAACTCCAAAAATCTAAGACCATCTTTTACCCATAAATCTACCCACCTTTTTCACGCTACTTAAATTCCTATTGTGACATTGTTCGAGAGATCCCTCTGAGGTTGGAAGGGGCAGCTTCTAATCCAAAGTGGTTTGAGGTTGCCCCAGGATTGATTTGTTGCAGCCCATTTTAGTTCTGAGTGTCAACATTTTTGGCACCGTTGTCGGGGACGGAGGACGAGGTTATCTTCCCTGGGATACAACAAAGTTCAGATCTATCTCTTGATGGTGAACAAGGGATAGGCATTAAATTGGCTGTGATCATTCACCTGGCGACTCCTTGGTTCGTAGACTCTACATGATTTTATTGGCGACTCCACTACTCTCAAATGTCGAATTTGTTCGCTGCTCGAATGGATGCAAGGTTTTCTCCTCTAGACTTTACAAATTTTTATGGCTTTCCAAACACTATTCCAGACGTTAAAATTTGGGCAGAAATCCTTCCTAAATTTGGAGAATATGAGGATGACAATCCTGGTCAACATTTGTTTGAATTCCACAAACTCAAGGAAGAATTAAGTATACATCATGAAGATGTCCTCATGAAATTTTTTATGTTTTCATTGGGAGGAGATGTTAGACTCTGGTATAAATCTTTACCCCATTCCAGTATTCCTTCATTGAGATGCTTTCATGCACTTTTTCATCAACATTGTAGGAGGATATATTCTGCTGAAATCCTTTTTGAAGATTGTTGTGATACATGTCCTCTTGAAGAGGAGGAAGAAAGAATAGAATTTTCTCAAGTTGATGAAGATGACCAGTATGAGGAAGAGTTGGCTAATAAAGACGCTGGATCCTGTGAACTTACTCAAGAAGAAGAGATTCGGCATCAAGATCCACCTGCAAAAGAGATGGAAAGGAATGATTGTTGTTTCATTCAAGAAATACAGAGACCACCTTATCCTTTAACTAAGGAAGGGAAGGGTCCGCCCCTTCACAACGATGTTGCAGCCCCTACTCACATGGATTTACAGCCTTCACACACTCCCGGATATGAGTGTCAAATTTCTTCCATCTCTAAAAATGTAAATCTATTTTTAAATGGTGACAGTCATCTATTCTATGGAACTTTAAAGCAAGTTAGTGCACTTGTTCATGATGATTTTCTGCCAGAAGATCAGATTTTAGAATCTACTTTGTTTCATGAAAAAGATATGGCTGCCATGTTCCATGATCCTAAGCATCATGAATCAGAACATAGAGAAATCATGGATGTTTTAAGGCCTCAATATGATATGTTTTTCCAAGACCCTTTTGCTGATCTTTTGGATTCATTTAATGGAGGAATATGCTCTGTCATGAATGTTTGGTCAGAAGAATTGATGAAGGGTCTGCACATCCATGATCACCAACAGGTCAGATGCAGATTGTCAACTTCCTTTTTCAGCCTGCTCGAAGAAAGTGTACAAAAGTTTCAAGTAAGTAGGCAATTGTTGGATTGGCTTCACTGGCATTTTTCGTATCATTTGATGCTGGAAATTTTTTCAGTAGTTAGAGTAAGTGATGTATATAAATAAGCTTGACTTCAAGCACTAGATTGCAGCGGTAGTTTTCAATATGTTTTTAGTTCAGTATCCAGTATGGTTTTGTTATAAGAATTACGACTCAATACCCCAATGGATGAAGGCACTTGGTCTACGTTTCTTGGCACTTTCAAGAAAGCGCCATCCCTAGTTGGAGCCGATGTTGTAACAGAAATCAAAATCGACTCTGCTGCCCAAGATTTGAAAGGTTGTCAAGGAGGCCATGACTGCTGAGATACAGAAGGTGTGGCAAAAGCTAATATTTATTGGCGAGTAATTTAAGCAAACCAAACGAATATGTTTTCGATTGCTGCCATCAATGACACGGAATCAAAGAGTCAATGGGAGCCTTTGGCACCAACAAAAGAAGCTCAGGAATTCTGATTGACAAAAACATATCAGGAAGCTCTTTTGCACTTGCAAGCTGGAGAATATTTGAAAGCTCAAAATTTGTTCGAGGCTATTATACAGGACCCTCTCATAGCAAGTGCAGAGTTAGAACACATTGCAAGCGATGGTCATATGCTTCAACTCAGGTTCTTGGCATTGAAGAATTTGGCTAATGTGTTTTCCCAACAAGGCCACATGTACTATGAAAAAGTTGTGCAGTGCTATCTTCAAGCAGTGGAAATTAATGAAAAGGATGTTGTTGTCTGGAATCAATTAGGAACATTATCATGCACCTTGGGCTCATTGAATATAGCTCGCAGGGCCTTTGAAAAAGGTCTCAAGTGCAGTCCTAACAACTGGAATTGTATGGAGAAGCTCTTGGAGATGCTCATTGCGATTGGAGATGAAGTTGCTTGCTTTGCAATTTCAAAACTACTCCTCAGAAAATGGCCTTCACAGTCACGCGCTTGTCTTGTTAAAAGTGTGATTGAGGAACCACCATCGGTTCCATTTGAGATACGTGGCATAGATAAACTAGAGCCAAAGCACATCAGTTTATGTTTCCCTGAGAAGAGAAGACTTGCAGATGTTGAAGAGATTGAAAATTGTTCAAAGAAAAGAAAAATTGAGCTGGTGGAACTGCACTTACCAGAGGCTTCATGGGGTGCACTTATAGATGCATTATTAAATGTTATAAAGTCAAAGTTCTCTAATAATAGTGAGCATAACAATGAATCTGAGGGAGCCGCCTTTCATAGTGATAACAAATTGTTGATAAATGGTAAAGTAAAGCTTTTAGTGAGAAACATGGAGATAACTAAAGGGAATTCAAAGTCACGCATCTTTGAAATGCAACGATGTTCTTTAGAGTGTGGAAGGAACAGTAGTATGGGAACTAATTCACCTTTAGATTGTGTATCTGAAGCTTTTGGTGATTCTTTTATAGACAAAAGAACAGGCATGGTCGGAATCTGCAGAGATGGTTCCTTTATTGAAAACAACATTAAGAGGATCTATACTATTAAAGAAAGGGATGTTTCAACAGACGAAGACCCTCCCCAGAAAAGGCATAGCACGCAACTTAGGAGTCGTAAATTTGAGAGAGAAGAATCAGATATATGAGAATAAGCCTGCTGACATCATACAGGAATGGACTGATAATGATTATTTATAACAACTTAGCAGTACACTCATGACTGTTCGACATGTCAATAAGAGTGATATTGTTTCTCTTGGTTCTACCTTTGGGACATTGTCTGGTATCATGGGAGCTTCTATGGAAGCGTTGGCCCACTGTCCGAGAATTGGGGAACGCAAGGTAAAGCGACTGTATGACACATTTCATGAGCCATTTAGACGTGTCATAGTGGTACTGCTAGTGGTGCAGAAGTTTCGAAAAAAAAGATTCAGAAGGCAATGCAAGGTCTCGGGAAGCCAGAAACCCTCCTACAGTACCCTAAATGCCTATTATTGCAAATGGCAGGGACAGATGTACAGTTATCATCAGCTGAGCGATTATGGTGCCGATTTTTCCTGCTTCACTCGCCAGCCCGAGCGTTACGTTCCTCACTACTGCCAGAAACAACTTGCATGTGTGTATGAATATTATAGGTCCCCACCATATTGAATATTCCTACCACAACACCACATATATGGAGCGCTGCAAGATGACAAGTGGCTATATGTCGGCGGCTCTCGGCGTTTCAGCAGCTGCACTGTAAGTGGCTGGTTGGATATGATTTTGGTAATGACAGTTTTATTCTAAAATGTATATGAGAAATACAATGCAGCTAATCTGAAGGGGACCGTTACACCATGTTAGAAAGAGATAATAGACTGCACAATTGAGGGCTCACTCGATGACACTGCTACCACAGCTTTCCAGAACTGCACCATCCTTATAACCGGTCATTCCAGTTTTGCGTCCTAGGAGATACGCTGGCGGTCTCAAATTTCCTCTGTACACACTCCAAAGCTGCATGCAAGGCAATCCATAGATTCTATTGAGCGCTATACGTTCAAATCAGATGACCATCTATGTTGACATTACAGCCACAGGTATCACATTGTGACAGTTCTGTACTCTTAATAAACAATACTATTTTTAGCTAATCAGTTCTCGTAATGTATATCGGGTTCTTCGAGAGCTTATATCATATGGAAAAATGGATTTATCACAAGAGTAATATGATTTCCATCGGTTGTGTCCTCGTCGATAGCTCCTCCTCTTTTCTTCTTCTTCAATATTTGTTAGTTGTCAAAACCCTGGATCGCAGGCGATTACTTGTCAGACTTCACAGTCTGACATAGTCTTCGTAGATTATCGAGCTACAAAGGGTGTTAATTTATTTTTAGTTTTGATTAAGCTAGATGCAGTTCCGAGCTCCTAAATCAGATTGTGACAAAGTTGCATGAGGAAAGTTTTTCTTCCAGGTGATGTCATCATGGAGCAAGGAAATGTAGTAGACCAACTTTATATAATCTCACTTGGTACCCTCCATTTGACTGCATCAAAAGGATATGAAGACATCGTGATGTTTCTCATAAAAGAGGGAGAAGATGTGAACTGTGTAGATAAATTTAAATTTGGGAACACCCCGTTGCTAGAGGTAGTCGTGTCCGGACACAATTGGATTGCTACGGACTTGCACGCTTTGCCTTGAATGAATTAAATAAGCAACATAACGCGGCCATTTTTCGCCAGACGTGCATGAAATATTATGACATTGGTGAATCCCTTAGAAATTCCCTCTTCTGAACCAGATGTCGATTTCATTGGGGAAGTCGAGATCAAGATGACAAAGAATGGATGCGCCAGAGGATTGTTTGCTACCGAGTCTATTAAATCCGGTGAGGCTTTACTCTTCAGCAAGGCTCTGGTTGTCTGTGACAAATATTCTTCTTCTTTTATGTTCGATCTGTTGGAAAATGGTTTAATTTGAAATGTGAGGAATGCGCTCAGTGCAAAAGGGGACCGGACCCTGCAACAATTTTTTTTTTACGATGAAGAAAACTTCAACCCCATAATCCCAAAAATGTCTGAGTTCATCGAGGAGTCGTCTGTTGGCGGGAACAACTACACTCTGGGAATGACTTCACAGAACTTAAAGCTGAAGGTTCTGAAGGTGAATGTTCGTGAAATATTTAAGAACATCTATGGCATTCAAGTGTAGAAGATCATACAACGCATAGCATTTGACGACTGTTTGCCAGCTGTAATAGAAGAACCTGTGCGGTTTTCAAACGCAGTGAGCTCTTGCGATCAAATGAGGAGATTCTTTGGGGTTTGGATACTTCCGTCCTTCATAAACCATTCTTGTGCTCCCAACGCGGCAAGAATAAACGTAGGCCATGATATTATGAGGGTTCAGGCCACCAAAGACATAAACAGAGGTGAAGAGATCACCATCCCGTACTTCGATGTTGTAGTCCCTGGCACTTTTCGACAGTCCGAGGCGTCCGAGAAATAGAGATTCTTCTGCCTTTTCCATCGATGCGCGTTCAAGAGAGATATATTATCACTAAAAATGTAGGAGTGGACCAGTGTCAAACCTACATAGCATGCAGCAACCCAAGAGCAATGGTCTAATGAGCCAGCAGCGCATCTGTCAGTCGCAAAGTGCTAGGAAGACAATCCGCTTCAGATTCCTAGAAGACAAAGAGTTTTATTTTCTGTTTAAAAGACTGATGAGATGTAAGAGAAGAAGGGGGGGTGCATGAGCGCAGCACTGGGAGAAAAACTTTTGTCAAGGATTTTTCATGGTAATTGCTAAGTTATTGTGTAAACCATTATTGGAGTAATAAAAAAGATGTTTACTTGCGACTGTGGGATTCATCACGGTCGATTTTTTTCAGTATGTTCTTCTTCTTTTCTACTGTGTTAAATCTGTTCGGATTCCATTATAGATATTCCTTACTCGTAGTAGATATTGTCTTACCATAGCTTTATGTTTTCCTTAATCCATCACTACTGCATTACATTTTGTTTTCCTCTAACTGATGGGCTTCGTTACACTTTAGTACGACCACTACTGTAACGAAAGGATTTGGGTTTTCTGTGATTGTTTATTGCCTTTCCTCTGCACCAACTATTATCTACATAAGACCAATCTACATTTCCAGGACTCTAAATGTATCCTTTTCTACATCGGCCTTTCCTTTTTCTTTCCCCTGCCGCATCATGATTTATCAAAGCGCTGAAAGATAGACCTACTTTGCCTCACTTTCTGCAAGTTATTTAATCTCTGCTATTGTCTCTTTTTCTTGGCTTTCATTTGACTCCATGCCCAATGAACCATTTCCTTGGTTTAACACCCAAACTCCAAAAATCTAAGACCATCTTTTACCCATAAATCTACCCACCTTTTTCACGCTACTTAAATTCCTATTGTGACATTGTTCGAGAGATCCCTCTCGGGTTGAAAGGGGCAGCTTCTAATCCAAAGTGGTTCGAGGTTGCCTCGGGATTGATTTGCTGCAGCCCATTTCAGTTCTGAGTGTCAACATTTTTGGCACCGTTGTCGAGGACGGAGGACGAGGTTATCTTCCCTGGGATACGACAAAGTTCAGATCTATCTCTTGATGGTGAACAAGGGATAGGCATTAAATTGGCTATGATCATTCACCTGGCGACTCCTTGGTTCGTAGACTCTACATGATTTTATTGGTGACTCCACTACTCTCAAATGTCGAATTCGTTCGTTGCTCGAATGGCTGCAAGGTTTGCTCCTCTGGACTTTACACATGTTTATGGCTTTCCAAACACTGTTCCTGACGTTAAAATTTGGGCAGAAATCCTTCCTAAATTTGGAGAATATGAGGACGACAATCCTGGTCAACATTTGCTTGAATTCCACAAGCTCATGGAAGAATTAAGTATACATCATGAAGATGTACTCATGAAATTGTTTATGTTTTCATTGGGAGGAGATGCTCGACTCTGGTATAAATCTTTACCCCATTCCAATATTCCTTCATTGAGATGCTTTCACTCACTTTTTCATCAACATTGTAGGAGGATATATTCTGCTGAAATCCTTTTTGAAGATTGTTGTGATACATGTCCTCTTGAAGGGGAGGAAGAAAGAATAGAATTTTCTCAATTTGATGAAGATGACCAGTATGAGGAAGAGTTGGCTCATAAAGATGATGGATCTTGTGAACTTACTCAAGAAGAAGAGATTTGACATCAAGATCCACCTACAAAAGAGATGGAAAGGAATGATTGTTGTTTCATTCAAGAAATACAGAGAGCACCTTATCCTTTAAATAAGGAAGAGAAGGGTCTTCCCCTGCACAACCATGTTGCATCCGCTACTCACATGGATTTACAGCCTTCACACACTCCCGGATATGAGTGTCAAATTTCTTCCATCTCTGAAAATGTAAATCTATTTTTAAATGGTGACAGTCATCTATTCTATGGAACTTTACAGCAAGTTAGTGCCCCTGTTCATGACGATTTCCTGCCAGAAGATCAGATTCTAGACTTTGCTTTGTTTCATGAAAAAGATATGGTTGCCATGTTCAATGATCCTAAGCATCATGAATCAGAACATAGAGAAATCATGGATGTTTTAAGGCCTCAATATGATATGTTTTTCCAAGACCCTTTTGCTGATCTTTTGGTTTCATTTAATGGAGGAATATGCTCTGGCATGAATGTTTGGTCACAAGAATCGATGAAGGGTCTGCACATCCGTGATCACCAACAGGTCAGATGCAGATTGTCAACTTCCTTTTTCAGCCTGCTCGAAGAAAGTGTACAAAAGTTTCAAGTAAGTAGGTAATTGTTGGATTGGCTTCACTGGCATTTTCGTATCATTTGATGCTGGAAATTTTTTCAGTAGTTAGAGTAGGTGATGTATATAAATAAGCTTTAATTCAAGCACTAGATTGCAGCGGTAGTTTTCAATATGTTTTCAGTTCAGTATCGAGTATGGTTTTGTTATAAGAATTACGACTCAATATCCCAATGGATGAAGGCACTCGGTCTACGGTTCTTGGCACTTTCAAGAAAGCACCATCCCTAGTTGGAGCCGATGTTGTAAGAGAAATCAAAATCGACTCTGCTGCCCAAGATTTGAAAGGCTGTCAAGGAGGCCATGACTGCTGAGATACAAAAGGTGTGGAAAAAGATAAGATTTATTAGTGAGTAATTTAAGCAAACCAAATGAAGATGTTTTCGATTGCTGCCATCAATGACATGGAGTCAAAGAGTCAATGGGAGCCTTTGGCACCAACAAAAGAAGCTCAGAAATTCTGATTGACACAAACATATGAGGAAGCTCTTTTGCACTTGCAAGCTGGAGAATATTTGAAAGCTCAAAATTTGTTCGAGACTATTATAAAGGACCCTCTCATAGAAAGTGCAGAGTTAGAACACATTGAAAGCGATGGTCATATGCTTCAACTCAGGTTCTTGGCATTGAAGAATTTGGCTAATGTGTTTTCCCAACAAGGTCGCATGTACTATGTAAAAGTTGTGCAGTGATATCTTCAAGCAGTGGAAATTAATGAAAAGGATGTTGTTGTCTGGAATCAATTAGGAACATTATCATGCACCTTGGGATCATTGAATATAGATCGCAGGGCCTTTGAACAAGGTCTCAAGTGCAGTCCTAACAACTGGAATTGTATGGAGAAACTCTTGGAGATGCTCATTGCGATTGGAGATGAAGTTGCTTGCCTTGCAGTTTCAAAACTACTCCTCAGAAAATGGCCTTCACATTCACGCGCTTGTCTTGTTAAAAGTGTGATTGAGGAACCACCATCGGTTCCATTTGAGATACGTGGCATAGATAAACTAGAGCCAAAGCACATCAGTTTATGTTTCCCTGAGAAGAGAAAACTTGCAGATGTTGAAGAGATTGAAAATTGTTCAAAGAAAAGAAAAATTGAGCTGGTGGAACTACACTTACCAGAGGCTTCATGGGGTGCACTTATAGATGCATTATTAAATGTTATAAAGTCAAAGTTGTCTAATAATAGTGAGCATAACAATGAATCTGAGGGAGCCGCCTGTCATAGTGATAAAAAATGGTTGATAAATGGTAAAGTAAAGTTTTTAGTGAGAAACATGGAGATAACTAAAGGGAATTCAAAGTCACACATCTTTGAAATGAATCGATGTTCTTCAGAGAGTGGAAGGAATAGCAGTATGGGAACTGATTCATCTTTAGATTGTGTATCTAAAGATTTTGGTGGTTCTTTTATAGACAAAAGAACAGGCATGGTCAGAATCTGCAGAGATGGTTCCTTTATTGAAAACAACATTGACAGGATCTATACTAGTAAAGAAAGGGATGTTTCAACAGACGAAGAACCTCCCCAGGAAAGGCATAGCACGTAGATTAGGAGTCGTAAATTTGAGAGAGAAGAATCAGATATATGAGAATAAGCCAGCTGACATCATACAGGAACAGAATGACAATGATTATTTATCACGGCTTAGCAGTACACTCATGATTGTTCGACATGTCAATAAGAGTGATGTTGTTTCTCTTGGTTCTACCTTTGGGACATTGTCTGGTATCAAGGGAGCTTCTATGGAAGAGTTGGACCGCTGTCCAGGAATTGGGGAACGTAAGGTAAAGCGACTGTATGACACATTTCATGAGCCATTTAGACGTGTCATAGTGGTACTGCTAGTGGTGCAAAAGTTTCAAAAGAAAAGATTCAGAAGGCAATGCAAGGTCTCGGGAAGCCAGAAACCCTCCTATAGTACCCGAAACGCCTATTATTGCAAATGGAAGGGACGGATGTATAGTTATCATCAGCTGAGCGATTATGGCACCGATTTNAAGTTTCAAAAGAAAAGATTCAGAAGGCAATGCAAGGTCTCGGGAAGCCAGAAACCCTCCTATAGTACCCGAAACGCCTATTATTGCAAATGGAAGGGACGGATGTATAGTTATCATCAGCTGAGCGATTATGGCACCGATTTGTCTCGCTTCGCTCGCCAGCCCGAGCGTTAAGTTCCTCACTACTGCCGAAAACAGCTTGCATGTGTGTATGAATATTATAGGTCCCCGCCATCTCGATTATTCCTACCACAACACCACATATATGGAGCGCTGCAAGATGACAAGCAACTATATGTCGGTGGCTCTCGACGTTTCAGCAGCCGCACTGTAAGTGGATGGTTGGATATGATTTTGGTAACGACAGTTTTATTCTAAAATGTATATGAGAAATATAGTGCAACCAATCTGAAGGGGACCGTTACACCATGTTAGAAAGAGAGAATAGACTGCACAATTGTGGGCTCACTTGATGACACTGCTACCACAGCTTTCCAGAACTGCACCATCCTTGTAACCAGTCATTCCAGTTTTGTGTCCTAGGAGATACGTTGGCGGTCTCAAATTTCCTCTGTACACACTCCAAATCTGCATGCAAGGCAATCCATAGCTTCTGTTGAGTGCCATACGTTCAAATCATATGACCATCTTTGTTGACATTACAGCCACAGGTAGCACATTGTGACAGTTCTATACTCTTAATAAACAATATTGTTTTTAGCTAATCAGTTCTCATAATGTATATCTGGTTCTTCGACAGCTTATATCATATGAAAAAATGGATTTATCACAAGAGTAATATGATTTCCATCGGCTGTGTCCTCATCGATAGCTCCTCCTCTTTTCTTCTACTTCAATATTTGTTAGCTGTCAAAACCCTAGATCGCAGGCGATTACTTGTCAGACTTCACAGTCTGACATTGTCTTCGTAGATTATCGAGCTACAAAGGGTGTTTATTTCTTTTTAGTTTTGATTAAGCTGGATGCAGTTCTGAGCTCCTAAATCAGATTGTGACAAAGCTGCATGAGGAATTTTTTTCTTCCAGGTGATGTCATCATGGAGCAAGGAAATGTAGTAGACCAACTTTATATAATCTCACTTGGTACCCTGCATTTGACTGCATCAAAAGGATATGAAGATATCGTGATGTTTCTTGTAAAAGAGGGAGCAGATGTGAACTGTGTAGATAAATTTGGGAACACCCCGTTGCTAGAGGCAGTCGTGTCTGGACACAATTGGATTGATATGGACTTGCGCGCTTTGCCTTGAATGAATTAAATAAGCAACATAACGTGGCCATTTTTTGCCAGACGTGCATGAAATATTATGACATTGGTGAGTCCATTAGAAATTCCCTCTTCTGAACCAGATGTTGATTTCATTGGGGCAGTCGAGATCAAGATGACAAAGAATGGATGCGCCAGAGGATTGTTTGATACCGAGTCTATTAAATCCGGTGAGGCTTTACTCGTCAGCAAGGCTCTGTTTGTCTGTGACAAATATTATTCTTCTTTTCTGTTCGATCTATTGGAAAATGGTTTAATTCGAAATGTGAGGAATGCGCTCAGTGCAAAAGGGGACCGGACCCTGCAACAATTTTTTTTTTACGACGAAGAAAACTTCAACCCCATAATCCCAAAAATGTCTGAGTTCATCGAGGAGTCGTCTATTGGCAGGAACAACTACACTCTGGGAATGACTTCACAAAACGTAAAGTTGAACGTTATGAAGGTGAATGTTCATGAAATATTTAAGAACATCTACGGCATTCAAGTGTAGAAGATCATACAACGCATATCATTTGACGACCATTCGCCAGCTGTAATAGAAGAACCTGTGCGGTTTTCAAACGCAGTGAGCTCCTGCGACCAAATGAGGAGATTCTTTGGGGTTTGGATACTGTCGTCCTTCATAAAACATTCTTGTGCTCCCAATGTAGAAATAATCAACGTAGGGCACGATATTATGAGGGTTCATGCCACCAAAGACATAAACAGAGGTGAAGAGATCACCATCCCGTACTTCAATGTTGTAGTCCCTGGCACTTTCCGACAGTCTGAGGCGTCTGAGAAATGGATATTCTTCTACCTTTTCCATCGATGCGCGTTCGAGAGATATATTATCACTAAAAATGCAGGAGTGGACTAGTGTCTGACCTACATAGAATGCAGCAACCCAAGAGCAATGGTCTAATGAGCCAACAGCGCATCTGTCAGTCGCAGAGTGCCAGGAAGACAAACCGCTTCAGATTCCTAGAAGACAAAGAGTTTTATTTTCTGTTTAAAAGACTGATGAGATGTAAGAGAAGAAGGGGGGGTGCATGAGTGCAGGACTTGGATAAAAAAAAATTTCAAGGAGTTTTCATGGTAATTGCTAAGTTATTAGGTAAACCATTATTGGAGTAATAAAAAAGATGTTTACTTGCGACTGTGGGACTCATCACAGTCGATTTATTTCAGTATGTTCTTCTTCTTTTTTGCTGTGTTAAATCTGTTCAGATTCCGTTATAGATATTCCTTACTCGCAGTAGATATTGTCTTACCATAGCTTTATGTCTTCCTTAATCCATCACTACTGCATTACATTTTGTTTTCCTCTAACTGATGGGCTTCGTTACACTTTAGTACGACCACTACTGTAACGAAAGGATTTGGGTTTTCTGTGATTGTTTATTGCCTTTCCTCTGCACCAACTATCAGCTATGTAAGACCAATCTGCATTTCCAGAACTCTAAATGTATCCTTTGCTACGTCGGCCTTTCCTTTTTCTTTCCCTTGCCGCATCATGATTTATCAAAGTGCTGAAAGATAGACCTACTTTGCCTCACTTTCTGCAAGTTATTTAATCTCTGCTATTGTCTCTTTTTCTCGATTTTCATTTGACTCCATGCCCAATGGGCCACTTCCCTGGTTTAACACCCAAACTCCAAAAATCTAAGACCATCTTTTACCCATAAATCTGCCCACCTTTTTCACGCTACTTAAATTCCTATTGTGACATTGTTCGAGAGATCCCTCTCGGGTTGGAAGGGGCAGCTTCTAATCCAAAGTGGTTCGAGGTTGCCTCAAGATTGATTTGCTGCAGCCCATTTCAGTTCTGAGTGTCAACACCTGGTATGGATATGTCCTTGTCTATCTAATGAATTTGAAGTGTCCTGCCTCTGGTTCTTGTGATGAGCATATTTGTATACGCCATAAGGCTAAGAAATATCTCATACTCAAGGAAACGTTGTATCGTCGAGGTGTAGACTGCATCCTTCATCGATGTCTCACTCATGATTAAGAAAAAATCATGCTTAACGATTGCCCCATTGGAGCATGTGGTGGTCATTTGTCTGGGTTGGAAACAACCCAAAATATTCTACGAGCCGGTTACTTCTGGTCGAAATTAATCAAATATTGTGTCAAATAGGTCAAGAAGTGTGACCCATGTCAAATCTTCTCTTGAAAGATGAGGGCACACCCCGCTCCCATGTTTCCCATTATTACCATTGGTCCCTTCACTAAATGGGGGATTTATTACACTACATGCAACCCCCCTTCAGCAAGGGGGCACCGCTATATCATCGTAGCAGTAGACTACTTCACCAAGTGGGTCGAAGCTATGCCAACGTTCAAAGATGACGGAAAGACAGTAGCTCTCTTTTTGTTCATCTAGATAATAGAAAGGTTCTATGTCCCAAGAGATATTGTCACTGACCATGGCAGTCACTTTCATAACAAAATGATGATCGAGTTAACGTCAAATCTTGGGTTGAGGTAGGAACATTCATCACCTTATTACCCCCAAGTGAATGGTCAGGTAGAAGTTGTAAACAAATCTCTTAAAACCATTCTACAATGAATGATCAATTTGGCCAAGTCAAATTGGCATTTGATGTTATATTCGACATTATGGGCTTACCGAACGTCTGTTAAGACTGCAACCAGTTTTTCACCTTTTCAACTCGTTTACAAGCTAGAAGAAGTCTTACCCATAGAATGTCAAATCCCATATTTAAAGTTGGCAGTACAACTATTTCCAGACAATTCACTGCTTGAAGAGCGTTTATTATATCTCGAGCATCTTAATGAGTAGCGTCATGATGCGACCTTAGCTAAAGAAGCTCACAAACAAAAAGTCAAGTTTCAATATGATCGGTTTGTTCGTCGTCAAATTTTCTTTGCAGGCGACCTTGTCCTGGTCTATGACCAAGATAAGGACCCCCTGGGGGTAGGCAAGTTCAAACCCATGTGGTTCATACCTTTCATCATGCAAGAAGTACTATAGAAGGGAACTTATCATCTAGTGGAATTTGAGAGAAATGTTTTGGTGGAGCCTAGAAATGGGCACTACCTCAAAAAGTACTACTCATTGGTGGGTCACCTTGGGTAACTTTTGTAACATATGTATAGTCTTTGTAATATTAATTTTTTGGTTTTTTTTGGTTTTATGGACTTGTCAATTTTGATGTTATATTTTTCACTGTGGCAGATGTCAAGTGAATCAGAGGTGTTCGTTGGATTAGCAGACGGTGCTAGCCAGCACACTCAGAGGATTACCTCCGCAACTTGGGTGATTTTCACACCTCACGGCCAACTTCTATCTTTAGGAGGTATATGTTTAGGTGACACCATAGACAATGTCGTCAAATACAACACAATTATTGAGTTGCTTCATGATGCTTTGTCACTTGGTATCTCTCACCTATGGGCCTATTTAGACGCTCAACTGGTTGTGTCTCAGTTAAATGGAGTCTATCGTGTTCATGATCCTACTTTACACTGACGGTTCCTTAGGGTACATCTCTTAGAATTAAGCTTTGATTATATTACATATTTTCATTTTCCTAGGAGATTAAATCAAGTTATATATACTCTAGCTAATCAAATATTAGATTGGCATCTTTCACACCAGTAAGAAATACACACACACGCACATGTAAATACATTTGTAAAGTAGATGTAATCCATAAGACATAAAAAAGACATAAAAATCCATATATAATATCTAAAATATCAGAGTACATGAGTGGATGCAAGATCCTCAAAAATACGTCCAGTAAAGAGTCAAGAGGCTTATGCCCTCAAAAATATACAAATAGCACCCTCGACATGTAAGAATTCCAATCTAACTAAGGACATGGCCTATTGTCCCTGTTATAATGATCAACGGTGTTTTCCCAATGCCAAAAAAGCTAGACCCATGTCTGTGGTGCCCCCACTACATGGGGCTGCATATATGGTGGTAGGTCCTCAATCTCTACCATGGGGACTATACGAGTGAGGGAGGTAAAATTCCACTCTACCCATCTCAATACTCTCTCAGCCTCTCCAGCTGGAGGTTCCCCTGTTGCTACTGGTCTTCCAGTTGCAGCTAGTCTTGCCTTTGGTCAAGGACATCGCTTGTTCCTCACAAATTCTGTTGGATGCACTAGCCCCACATCTGCACATAACACATACTTAGTTGTCAGATACTCTGGTATATACAAAAAATGATATATATAAAAAACATAAAAATTAAATAAATTTGAAAAAGAAAGAAAAAACAAAGCATACCTAACTCTCCTAGTACCACTCCAGGAGGTACACCCATGTCAGGGTCCCTGGAAAACTCAATTCTGGCATAAGGATAGTCCTCTATCACCGGAATCTGCCAAGACCACCAATCAAAAAACTTGTCATCGAAGGCCTCAATAGTCCTCCCTCCCCCCTTTCGCAGAAACAACACCACCCATCTGCTTACTGCTGGAGAAGAGGCTATATGCCCTTATACTGTCTCCCTCGGGCTAAGACTCAATACTCTCTCGAAGAAGAAAGCACAAAGAATAGTCCCAAACCCCGAGTTCTTGTGCCTCTATATGCGACACTCTATAAGTTGCCACTTCATTCATTCTAGTAAAGTGGTACTCCGGTCAAAAAATTTTGCATTTAACCACTGAAATGCACAATTCATGTGCACCCGAGAAGCCTGATGCAAAGTTGCGGATCTTGTAATCCCCCCAATAAGAAAAACTATCACTTTTAGTGATAGGTATGAGATCTTGTTTATTGGCACCTGAGTGCCCATATTGTCTATACCAGCTTCACAATGGAGTCCAATCAACTCTGCTATATTGTGTGGCCCAGAGGGAAATGTGTGAAAATTGACTCGTTCCCCTCTCCTTGAGAGGCCATTCAGAAAGTAAATATCCTTAGTTGTTGGAGTCAATGACTCTCCCTCAAGGATGAAGGCCTTTACATCAGGATGCAAATAATAAACTAAGGCATTCATAAGCCTAGGTTTTGCCCGCATGAAAGGACGCTGGAAGAACTTTAACAAACCACATTGCACCAATATGGTGGTAACAATAGGGTCCTGACCAACCAAAAAATCAATATCCTCATGCTCCCTCTCCCTCCAGTGAATATACATCTTGCAATTGACAAGTCCAGGGGGGATTATCCCTTACATTGTTTAAATTTGTCTTATCTTAAAGGTTACATGTGGGTTGTAATGCACACAGTCGTGTGTGCACACATGCAGTCTTTCCTCTGCACGTGTGCACACGCGGGAAGTCGTAAGACAACCCACGTATATGAAGGCCCCACCTTTTTAAAGGTCATGGACCCCTCAAAAAACAAAAAGAAATGCATAAATGAAGTATTTAAATGCAAAGGGGGTTAGTATGTACTTATTTGGTCCAAGCATAAGTTCGTTTCATCCACAGAAGCTCCTGGAATCAATTCTTTTCACAAAGGCGTATTTTTTGCTTTTAGTCAATTTCTCAATTAATAATGGTGGTAATGAGCTTCTAGCTTCTATTTATAGACATTTTGGCCCCTTTTTGTCAATTTTTGGACCCTTTGTCATTATTTCTAAATTGAAAATCATTTAGTATGGTTCAAGATTTTTCTATGGATTGTTATGATAAGTGTTACTTTGGTTATTGGGAAACGTTTTGGAGATTTGGGTCTTTTTAAAGGTCCTTTGGTAAAAATTTGTGTTTCCAACTTGTTGTATTTAAGTTAGGATTCCACCTCCACTTTCTGCATCTCGTTGTCTTTATCACTATGCCATAGGATCGATCCCACCGATTTGTGACACAAAACCATCATTGCTTCTTTAGAACTATCATATTTTAGTGGTAGAGCGTAACCCTTCATGGATGCCCTAGATAGATCCTGGTTGCATTTTGGTGTCCATGTTGTCATTAATGACTATAGGCTCAGGATTCCTTACTAGTTTATCCTAATTATGAGTTTGAGCCTCATTTGCATGATGCATTATCACTCTTGACCTCACCCTCAGGACTCCTAGAACCTAACGGGTCTTCTTTTAAGCCCTTTTCAAACCCTCTAAAACTGAAAATATTGTTGAGCGATCTTATTGACCTTCACGCTCGCTAAAATGAAATTTGAAGTCACATCTATCCAGCGGTAGTTTACCCCATTTTTGGTCTGGATGGTCAACTTTACGAACAAAGGTATACTCTAGGAGCTTCTTTTCCCTAGAAGAGTATTATCAAGTATGATTTTAAAAAAAATTCGGGCCTAAGTGACTAAATTTATGAAAAAGGAACCCCCACGGAGTCCATAGTTAATCTCTTTTCAGACTCCCTAAAATTGAAAAGATCATTGAGTGACCTTGTTATTTCACACTCATTAAAATGGTCTAGAAGAACATTCCTTATGGAATCCATCGTTAATCTTTTTTCAGACTCCTTAAAAATGAAAAAAATTGCCGAGTGATCTTGTCTTTATCACACTCGTTAAAATGGTTTTGAATAGACGTCTGGTCGGTGCTAGTTTACCCCTTTTTCAAACCGATTAAACTATCTTTGAAAAGGGTACCCCTGTGGAGTCTCCTTTTACGCTTTTTCAGACTCTCTAAATATGAAAAACTGCTAAGATTACCTTCTTTGGGCTCGTTAAAATTACATCGAAGAACATTACCATTGTGTGTCTTATTAAATCGCTTTTGCATACCTGCATATTTGGCCTAATGACGGTTCCATGTTTCTCTCAACTAAACCATCTGAAGCATGCCTTATACGCAAGCTCTATAGAAATTTTCCTCTACATCTTGACACATTTGGCCATGGAGGATTTTTTCCAAGTGTCCTTATCCTTCATATGTCCCTTTTCCCTGAGCATCCATGTGTTCCGTGCGCTTGGAACTAGTATGTCCGTGACACTTGATCCTCCTTTGTAATGTAGAATTCTTTTATTATTTTTCAAGGTTTCCAAAATTATTGAAAAAGACAAAAAAACCAAATACACCCCAAAAAGAGGAAGGGAAAACTATTTTCTTTTTTATTGGTAGCACAATGAGTCACCCTGGACAAAGCACGTCCTTATGTTTGTTTGTCAAGCCTTGGGATTTAACATGACCTTAGGAAGCCATTCTCACTACATAGAGCTGTGTCCTACTCCGTTTGGTTATTCATCCAAACATATGGAGAGTTTGCGGTGCTTCCTACATCGTGAGATTATGTCAAAATATCATGCTGCCCGAGTCTCATATTTTGTCATGATATTGTCCAAGGGAAGTTATTACGAGGCTTGATTTGGCCCCCTTTGTAGATTTTCTCTTACCCTCATGCCTGATCATCCTGAAAGCCCAATCAAGTCTTCATTCTAAATACATGAAGCCCTCAACCTGATCATCAAAATCCTCTAGTTCGTTCCTGACAAGCCATTGAAGACCTCTGGGTAGTGAAGTCGTACACTCATATTACACTCCTACTCGAGTTGTGAATATTTTGAAGTTGTTGCTCGAGCTCTGAAGGCCTCATATCTAGCTATCAGGCCTTATTCGCTTCTTGAAGATAGATACTATACATGTATATCTTTTTTATTTAAAGATGTAGATCCATAGTGTATTGCTCGTGGCTACACTTTATATAGTTATATGGAATGGATCTACAGTGTATTTGATTGGTAGCCATGATTTTATTTCATTTTGAGCATGGGTATGCCCGCCTCAGTGAGACAATTGTTATTTTGTAGATGGCACCTCCCAAATTTTAGTTCCTCGGGTCACTTGTTTGGTACGTTGGTGAAGATTGATAATGTATTTTGGCCATCGGATTCTCTTTTGACCTCACACATTAGGGGGAATCTTCTATAGCCCTAAATTTCACCATACATGCTTACCTGGAATCAGACCATATCAGTTGCCTTCTTTTCCAAGCCACTACTGAATAACTTCTTAAAAAACACCCTTTTTGAAGGCATACGTGCCCTGCTCCACTAATACATGCATGTGTACACTGGATGACCCACTAAAGCCTGCGTATACCTAGAGAGAATGGAAAATGGAAAGTTGCAGATGGAAAAGAGAGTTTTGGGTAAGTTAACTGTAACACCCTGTTCCCCCCTAGTTTGTAAAAATAACTATACTGGCCAAGAACTGTGGCAAACTCAAAAATGTGAATGTGTGATGTGAATGGACCTTATGAAAAAGGTCGATGAATGTGAATAATATATTGCAGGACTGTTGAGAGGGGATATGCTGAAAAAGAGACCACAATGGATGAAGAAAGGTGGTGGAAGGCACCTGGAAAGGCGGCGTTAAATTCCACCGAAACCAATACTGTATTTGGACTTCACTGGCCCAAAGAACCAAGAGCAGCTCGTTGGCCCCGAATTAAATGACTTGTCAGGATTGGTAGGTAAATGGATCCTCATGAGTAATGAGGGATGGGGGGGGTGAACCGCCCATCCGTAGGGCCGTCAGGCCTGACCAGTGCGAGGGAAAACATGCCACATGGAACCTCGTAAGAGGAAAAATGTGTGAGGGAGAAGCGAGAAGGGGGAAGCTGCGAGGGGAGGAAGAGAAATCTAGAAAATACAGAGTGAGTGATAGCAGAGAAGGGGGAGAGTAACCCTCGTTCTTAGTCACTGGAAAATAGAGACGCAGTCTCGTAGCATCGTGGTCTCATCTTGGGGGTGGCTGGTGGTAAATCCTATCGAAATCGCTGAGCCTACGGTTGGGTGGAAACGACCACCCCTCTCAGCAGTTGCACTCACTTCTAGTGTTTTTCCAATAAGTGTTTTTCATCTTGTATCTTGAAATGTATATTCTTACATTTATGCTCATAAGCTGTGAAAATCATGAAGGGTTTCAGTATAAGACTCTTTGTGTGATGTTTGATCAGAAATGGTGGTTGCATGCTTTTGTTGGAAGGACCACGTATGGCTTACGTTTATAGATAGATTTGCACATATATATATATATATATGCATATTGAATTAATTCAGACTTCAAGTCTGTTCTCAGGAAATCTATACCTTTATTCATCCCCAAAAATACCCCGAATAGATCTCTCCACAGAGATATCCTTCCTGGAAATCTTATCAAGAACCTGGAAAAGGATTTAAGGTGCAAGTCTTAGTAACCCTATACGAGGAAGAATGATCCTCTTGAAATCTTGAAATAGAAGTGAAGGAATACCGTGTTCACTTCACAAGAGTCATCAAGGAGTCATTGGACGGTTGGAATTCTCCATGGAGAATTTGCGAAATCTCGAGGGTCGTTAGATCTTATAGAGGAGAAGGGGAGTTATGGTAAGCCTATTTTCAAGTTTTAAGTTTGGGAGAAATTGGAACGTAGGATCTGGGTCAACAAGGACCATTGAATCACTCACGAAATCTCATTTTGTGGATTTGCAAGTTGAAGGGTTAAAAACCTTGCCTCAAGATTCACGAGGCCACGAAAGGCGAAGTCCCAAAGGGGGTGAAAGAATCTAAGCCATCCATTTGTGGGAGGACGTGTGTCGTGGAATCATCCATTTCGTAGATTCAGGCACTGGGACTCACAGAGGCAAGCATCTTGACTTCATGAATAGCGAAGTCCCAAGGAAATCTGAGTTGTTCGTCTTAGAGAGTACACGTGTCGCAAAACCACCCATATCGGGGATTCAGGCATCAGGAGTCATAGCGGGAAGTCTTTTGACTTCGCGGGTGGCAAAGTTGTGAGAGAATCATAGCCGTCCATCTGAGGAGAACATGAAGCACCTTGTCATGTACATAGACCCTGTAGGAATCACAAAGGTCGAGGAGATCTTTCACGGTTTCAGAGAAGAGAAGCTTGGGAGGGATAGTGCTATTTTGTGCACAGAGCCTTAGCTGCAAAATTCGCAGATGAGAAGGAAAGGTTGAGACCTTTGATACTTAAGAAATCTTCCAAGATGAAGGAAGAGAAGTGCATGTTCAAGGAGGAGCTACAACTGTCGTTAGATCTGCTGGAGGGAAATAGATCTGGGTTGTCGAAAAAGTACGTCCAAACGCACGCAGAAGAGAGAAGAAATGGATGGCAGAGAGACTTCATGGAGAAGTGTCGAATTGTCATGGGTCATTGGATCGCACTGATTTGTGGTGGAGTTAAGTTGTAGAAGCAACCATGAGAGAAGTTGTATGGACAGTGGAGACACTTCGAGATAGAAGTGGCGAACAACCGATAGCCGTGGGATCTTGCAAAGTTGCAAGGCGGTTGGGATCGGTGCAGTCCAAAAGAGGTTTGAGTTCGGGATCTCGCATCTTGGGGTTTCACAAGAAGAGAGTGTAAGAGTTGGGTGCTCCAACTCACTAAGTCGCGAAGTGTCAAGTGGCGAGGAGAAAAAAAAATTGAACCGTTGGATCCAGGAACAGGAGCACCTTTGGATTACAACTTCGTGGTGATATCGTATATCAGGAGTTCAGGGGTTCGGAGGTTGGAAGGGGTCAATTTTTACCATAGAATTCATGAAGTACCGAGAGCCGAGGCTCGTGAGAACATGTGGCACATCCATCAGGTGGGGCCCACGCGATTGACAAGTGGGCACGCATCACCCGGAAAGGAGTCAACACTCTGTTGACTTCTCGCGTCTCAGAGATTCATGAGATAGGAGCACGAAGGCTCAACGCTCCAACTCACGAGGTTGTGAGTTGCAAAGAAGTGCGAAGAGGAAGTCAACCATTACTGAATTTCATGTCTCAGTATTTCAGAGAAGAAGAGCACAAGAGCTTGGCGCTTCAACCTGCGAGGTTGCGAGTAGCGAAAAGTGTTAAAGGGAAGTCATGCATCGCATTTCCCTGAATTGTGAAAATTCGATAATCACTTGGCTGGCTTAAGCGCATAGACATGGTATAGGGTCATGTGGACAAGACCCCAATGGGGAAACCTGCCACTCGCTAGCCCTGTCGGGTTTCGACGCTTTGTCGTGTCGGGGTTTGTAGAGAGAAAGAATGCCATACTTTTTCGGCTTGTGGTCACGACCCACGATCACATGGAAATGGACAAGGAAGAAACTAGCCTATGCTAAGACCCCCGTAGGTATTTCAGGGATTCTGATCCTCGAGAATTCGATGAAATTTTTTGTTTTCCTTAGTGGGTATGTGACAAATTGGTATTAGAGCATGGTTACAACACTCGACCTGCTTGGGCTCATGAACGAGTTTCACAGAAGCTCCGTTCGGTACACTCTTAAAAAGAGTAACCCCCTGTCTTAACCTTCCTAATAAAAAGATGAAGTTAAGAATGAAAAAACCCTATTGTGTGTGTGTACATGTGAAAATATGAATTATGTACTGGTTATAAATAAATATAAATATTGACTAACAACCAACATTTTTCCTTTTTCACACAAGCAAAAGATCACCCGTGAGAAATTATCAACGCGTAGTATGGTGACTCACCAAGAAGTGGGAGAAGGCTCCCACAATAGAGACGAAGAGTCTGATGAAAGGAGGGTAGCAGAGACCCCTCCAGATATAGCCGAGACTGTGAGGAGTCTCATGGTCGAATTACAAAGTTGTAAGGCTGACAGTGAAAGGATGATGAAAGAAAAAGAAAAGCAAACAGAAATTAACGCAGTTTTACTGCAGATTTTATCCGATCTACAAAGAAAAATGCAGCATGAACCTGAAACTCAGAAACATGGTCATATCAGTGGCCACACTGAGAGGAGAACCTCGAAAAAGGTCCACCCCAGAGGTAAAGGACAAGCATCGGATAATTCCTCTGAGAAGGAAGATAGTGATTCAGAGGGCTCTTCTAGCAACAAAACCAGTTCCTATCCCCAAAGGAAACAAAAGAAGCAAAAGTCTTCCAAAGGTCGTAAATTCGAAGGATTTAGAAAATCAAAACCACCCTCCTTCGATGGTGAAATAAAGAAGGGAGAGGAAGCAGAGGCCTGGCTACTTGGACTAAAGAAGTATTTCAGAGTCCATGACTTTTCAAAAAAAATATGAAGGCTTGAGTGGCCACCTTCAACTTGAACGAAAAGTCTTCCATTTGGTGGGAAGACCTTAATAATGTGAAAGGGGTTCACGAAGAGGACCTATATTGGGAACGGTTTGACAAATACTTCTGAAAGAAGTATCCGTCAGAAAAATATTTCGAGGAAAAGACTAAAGAGTTTTATGAACTCAAACTGGGACAACTCACTATAGAAGAATATGTGAACAAAATTCCTCGATTTGTTGAGATATGTACCCTATATCAAGGCGGAAAAGGCAAAGGTGCAACACTTCATCAGTGGACTACCTAAGGACTATCAAAATAGAAATGAATTTGATGAGCCAAAGACTCTTGAAGGCACTATTCGAAAGGCAACCTATTGTCATGAACAGTTTGAGCATCGAGCAGAACCTCGCGAAGGATGGAAACAAAAGAATAGTCCAAGATTTTAGAAAAGGGGAATTAAATCCCCAGAATTTAAGAACTATAAGAAGAACCCAAGAATGAGCTTCCCAGCCCAGAGTATGAACCAATAGAATTTTCCCTCCTTGAGCGGAAATAAAACTTCTGGACTCATATCAGTGAAGACTGATAACCCAAAGAGAGAACCTTTGAAATGTTGGGGTTGCGGAGAAGAACATCTCCTGAGAGACTTCCCAAACTGACAATAGAATAGTCGGAGGATTTATAACATACAGGAAGCTACTACCGTCAATTATGTGGCCAGGAGTGTGCCACAAATTTATGCATCCTTGGATAATAACCAAGCCGACCACCAAGCTTCAGTAGTGGAAATAGAAGGTATGATTTCCAACCATCTAGTGTATATTTTGATTGACCCTGGTTCAAATTTGAGTTATATAGCCCCTAAAGTTGTTGATAAGTGTAAACTACAACCAAAAAAACATACCAAGCCATGGTTGGTACAGTTAGCCACTGGCACCAAAAGGAGGATAGCAGAGGTCATAACAGCCTGACAATTAATGTTGGGTGAATTCCCCACCCAAACAACCCCTAACTTATTACCCCTGGGATCGTATGATATGTTGATTGGTATGGATTGGCTAGCTTCCCATAAATCTATATTGGACTGTTACCATAAAACCTTAGAATGTGTAAGTAAGGAAGGGGAGAGGATAACCCTTCAAGGGATCCAAAAACCTATCTCAGTGAGACAAATATCAGCTCTGCAAATGAGAAAGTTGTTGATACTGAGAAGGGGGTGAATCAGTATCAAGTACAATTTAAAAACCTTTTTCAAATTATACTTAAACCATTCAATTATATCCAATGAGCAATGAGCAATAGTATAAGAGTTACACCAATACACCACAATACACCATGCACAATATATGAGAAAT
>SNQJ01S0026118.1:104763-125534 GCA_010110895.2 Picea sitchensis | reverse complement strand
TCCTGCTCATCCATCCCACTCCCCTAGTCTGGCCATTAGGATGACCATCCAGGGTACATCTTGTCTTGTGGGAAGAAGGGGATAAAGGCCCAGGGGGTAAAAGCAGCTGGTAAAAGATAAAATCCATAGGAAAATAAAACATAGAGATGCTTCGCCCAGGGGATCCTCGAGAAGGCAATAATAAAAGCCTCTCGATAAGAAACTAAGGGACCCAAAGAAAAATGAAATAAATAAATGCAAAACCTAACCAAGAGGATGGGAGGTCTCATCACGAGCCGACCCATTATGTTCATAGGTATTTAGCGGTATGACATTGCCACCATCTGGTCACGAAACCAGGGCAATGACCTATGGTTGCATGGACAAAGGAAGGGGGGTCTCATCACGAGCCATCCCTCTCATTTCTGCGAAGGTACTAGTGGGTAACRTTGTCATATCTGGCCACCAAGCCAAGGCAGTGTCCTCTTCGTCAAGGCTTGTAGTAAAAATGAAAATAAAGAAATATAAGGCAATAAGGGCTTGGAAAAAATGCATCCATGATGGGTACAACTCGCCTCCTACAAAGGCACCCACGGACAACAGCAGCCCTTGGTCTGACTATGACTGGACATCCCTAAAACCACATCACCACATTACACATGGCTTGAATGATCTTTTGAGGGGACTCTCCATTTCCTGTGGGTATTAGCCCAATAGGTGGTCTTATTGGTTGCCTTAGCATTGTATAGTGGGTCTGTGTAATATCTTAGAGCTATCAGATGATTTGTTAGGGATTTCATGCATACGTTTGATAAATTTAATGATGAGATATGATTTACATTGCTATGATGTCTAGGACTGATGAGCCCCTGGAAGACGTAGTTTTTGATGTGCAGGACCATGCCCGGCAGACAGGTACCAGAGGATCGGTGCACATGGGGAGATGATTAGCTCAGACCTCCATGGGGCTGAAGAGCCCATCAGATGGACGTTGGGATGGTAGAGACAGGATAGAGTTGTGACGAGCCCTTGCACAGAAAAGAAGAAGGATGCCCTCATTAGGATGTTTTGGCAGAGAACTAGCCTATGGGGATCATCCCCTTGCAGATGAGACGTTGACCTAGGGAGATTGGACGCCACCCAGGACTACTTGGACGCCTTTTGGAGAAGATGGCAGTGTGTTGGGCCTTCTGGGCACACATAGCAGGTTACAGAAGCCCCAAAGGGGCCAACGTCTAGCTTGTGGGATGCTGATTATGCCCTGAAAGGGCCAACGTCTCCCCTATAGGGGCTTGACGTCTCCATTTTCTGCTCATTTTGGCGTTTTTAGCATGGAAATGTGAAAAATAATTGAATAATGTAATGTCAGCCTTGTCGGCTGTTTTGTTGACCTATTTTTGTAAATTAAAGGTCATGAGATCATATAAATAGAGGATGTTGCCTCTTCATTTTATCATAACAAAACTTGCTCTCTTGTGAGAGATACATTTTAGTCTTTTGTCTTGGTTTTCTATCTCTTTTGGAGTGAGGCGCAACTTCTTGGAAGGCTATTTTTTGGCAAGTGGTGCTTTTATTCATTGGAAGGTTTAGAACTAGGATTTGGATTATGCTTCTTCATGATCTTGTAAGTGTTTTTCATCAAAACTTCTTGGATGAATGGTTGCTGATTTAACATCTTGCATTAATTGTTATCTTGTTGTTATTTGCTTAATCCTTGAAACCCTAGGGAGCCAACACACAAGTAGGTTGTGGATTCATGTCCCCATGAATAGAGCTTATAGCCATTTTATTTGAAGGAATTTTAGCCTGGCCATAGCTACACTAGATTCCCTCTCATCTTGAGTTAGTTTCAAGAACAAATTGAAGAAAGAAGGCGTCCTAGGCCTAATTTAGTTTACACCTAGGGTTTACTTCTAGGTTTTTTGAAAAGCCTTGTATGAAGCAACACTTTTCAGCCCTAGGTTTGTGCTTGTAAGCTAGCCATTTTGACAAAGAAGTCTCAAGGAGAGGAGAGAAAGCTTTAGGCCTAGCTTTAGCTACACCTAGGTAAGTCTTTCCTTCTTAGGGTTTAGATTTGATGGCCTTGCCATAACAACACCATCAAACCCTAACCCTCTTGTCTTTAAGTTTGAGTCTTCCTAAACCATTAGTCTCACTTCAATTGACTCCATTAACCCAAGGCACTAGTCTAGAAACCTTCTTGAGCTTGTTTATGCCTTAAACTCTTTTCAAACACTCTCAAAATTGAAACCCTAACTAACCTAGCATCTAAACCTAGCTTTCTTTACTAACCCTAATGAGATGACATCTTTCTAACTTTGAGCTTGTGATTGGATAAAAAGGTGCGGCCTAGTCATCTCATCATAGCCATAGAGGTTTTGCAAGTTTTCATTGGTTGAATTTGCTACAACGTCCACTTCTTGTCTAGCTAACCCTAAACTGCAACAGAGTTTATATAGGTGACGTCATACCTTGCTTAATCTCTTGTTTTGACACAAACGTTTTGACTTTGTCACCTTCTTTTGATTGGTTTTGAGCTATTGATTACATTTGTAAGCTTGTTTGGTAAAACGTTGTGCTCTTTCCCTTTCAAATTGACTTGTTGATAGGGCTGACGTCATAGTGACTGCAGCAAACTTATATAGGTGACATCACACCTTTTAGATCTCTTGCTTGGCATGCAACGTTGTGACTTCTCTCACCTCCTTTGATAGGCATTGAGTTATTAATTGCATTTATAAGTTTATTGAAGAAAACGCTCCACTCTTTGTCTTCATTTTGACCTATCAATTGATGCTTGACGTCACACTTCTTGTAGCAACAATATACGTGACGCAACAACATTATCTACTATGAGCAGATTTGATATTTGTAGCATTGTGATATGATAAGGATCTAATTTTACACATTGAATGCTCTTGTCTTTTGGTGAAATTGTTGAAGAAGTGATATAAAATATTTATCTTTGTTTAATAATCATTGACTTCGTCAATAATTATATCCAATCATTCCTCATATATTAGAGGATAGTCATTGATATTATGAAGTACTAACCCACTGCAAGCACACATTCTAGTTATTTGTCTTGTATCGCAGACAGGTGGCAGCCAGTGGAAGATTCTTCTTGACTATCTCATCTTTGGCAGTAATCTGTGAAAGGGAACTTCTTTGACTTGGTCCGTTACCCCTTTAGCCCTTCATTAACCCGGATTGCTTAGGGATGTCTCCCTTGGACTAGCCCTCCTAAATAGAAAGAGCTCCCCATCGAGGTGACAGTGGGTGGGGAAGATCCTGTTACGCCAGTTTTAAGCCTTGACTCAAGCTACCTAAACCCTTCCTACAAACCGTGCGATAACATTTTGGCGCCGTTACCGGGGAACACTGAGTCTACCTTCCTCAACGACATATATTTGGTAAGCCTTGCCTCAGAATCCTTTCTTGTAAGCTTACCTGGCGAGTCCACTACCTTTCCCCCTATTTCTTTGATAGTTTCAAGGAAACTATCTGGCGACTCCACAAAACAAAAAGGGGTACAATAAACCTCCTATGACCTTCAAAGGGAAGCCTCCTGCTAAGTCACCTGTTGTCAAGTCACCTTTTGGAAAGAGACTTCCTTTGAATATGATTACTCGTAGTGGAAAGATCTATTCAAACCCCGCTATGGTTACCACAACCACCACTACAACCACAACCACAACAAACTCTCCTCCTGGGATGTTGCTGAAATCATAGTAGTTGTAACTCTCTGGGTGAGAGTTACAACTGCTTTGATTTCATAAACATCCCAGGAAGAGAACATGACGTCCCTACAGATGCATACTCGTGGTTACCATTCTTTTTTGGAAAAGAAACTTCTGGAAACCCACATTGGACCCAATTTTGTGAAAGTTTTGATTTCCACCTGGATGGTCAACATCACCTTGACCTTTTCATGAAACTCTTTACAAGCTCCCTTATTGGAAGGGCTAAAGGATGGATTGACAAAGTTCTTGTAAAAATCATAAAGAACGTTGAAGGTTTGGAAAAGGTTTTTAAAGTGAGATGGTGTGACAAAGAAAATCAGGAAGATCTTTTCTCCCAGTACACTGACATATGCAAAGGGACTTGTGAAATTATAAGAGAGGTTCTTGATAAGATTTCCAATCTAGCCTCAAGAAGGGTTCGATCAAAGGTCGGTTCAGAGGAAGCTATCATTGATCGCTACCTATCTTCTCTGGAAGGAGATTTGCATTTCGAGGTCAAGGATCGATCACCAAAAACCTTGGAGGAAGCACAAGAATTGGCCTTTGAAATTGAGAGAAAGCTTGATTTTGAATAATTTGTTATGAATTGTGAATCGTGGGATCTAGGTGACAAACCTATGCTAGAACCGGGAGATCCGAGCATCCTCCAAATCTAACTACCTCATACCAAGAGGAAATGGAGCCTTTTTCAGGATAATACTTCTTCTCAAGAGTCTCCTCTAAAAAAGACTCATCCGGAATATGAAGTTTGTGGAACGTATGAAGAATTGGATCCGAATCAAGTACAAGACTTTTCCCTTTTCATCAATCAAGTAGGAAATCCAACTCCAAAGAAACATGATTCGGACAACACATATGTCACTCTCTGAGTAAATGGTATTCTCCTTCACAATTGTCTTCTACATCCGGGAGCCAAAGCATATATAATGACAGAAGAAGTAATGCGGCAATTGGGCCTGAAAGTCTCGTAGTTTAACACCAAGGACAACTTTGTGAAAGGAGCCATTAAAGAGATAAGAGTGTTTTGATTCTTACCATGATGCTCCTTTCCAGATGAATGTTTTTTGTTATTGGTGATATTAATAAGTTTGGGATTATCATTTGGCGGTGATCTTGTGTGTGTACATTTAGGCGGAAACGCATTCCGCGAGGAGCAATGCAGAGTTGGCGGTCCTCATCACGAAGGAGGACATTATATCATTCGCAGTAAACCTTTTGCTGGTACGTCAGTTGAAGATCTCGATGAAGTAGATGATCAACTCCCATGCATCAACAATGGTCTAGATGATTGGTTCATTCAAGAAGGGAAATTGAATATGGACACAATAGAAGAGCCAGAAGGAATCTGGACGCTAGAATTTGATGGTTCACCCTTTCAGTGCGGGAGGCAGTCTGGGAGTAGTCTTGACAACCCCGCCGGGGTAGGGTTTTCTATCGCTCTTATATAGATTGGAATTTAATTGCACTAACAATGTATCTGAATATGAAGCCCTTGTGCGGGACTCAGCGGCCATTGAAAAAGGGGCTACAATCCTTGAAGTAAAGGTTGATTCGGACCTCATCGTCTCACCGGTTCTGATGAGGTTTGCAGCCAAGAAAGAAAAATTAAAGAAGTACCGAGAAGTATCCCAAAATATTGCAAAGACTTTAAAAAAGATATCACTTGAAGTTGTTCCCCAAGAATAAAACCATGTGGCAGATGCCCTGGCCGTCTCAGCATCCACTTTGCAACCTTACGAAGGACCTCTTCATGATCAATGCAAGATGGAGGTCCTTTTTAGACCTTCCATCCCCGACAATTTGGAGCATTGGCAAGTTTTTGAAGATGGCAGTCAGTTATCGATTCATGGAGAACAAAAAGAATTCCACGGATCACATAAAATCAATTTCTTGAAATATGGACTTGAAGTGTCAACACGCAAAGTAACCTTGCCTGCCACCAAAGGGGTGCATTCCTCGAGAAGATCTCTTTGACAGACATGATGTTTTCAAAGGAAGAAGAACTAATAAGCGAGTTAGGGATGCCCTAGGGTTCAATAATGAATGCGAAATGGATCCAAGGCAATACAAATATAGGGAAAGGGACTACCGAAAGGGAAAGAAAGGCTATGCTCAACCTCATCAGGGATTTAGAGATATCTTTGCATGGAACTATGATGGCCGAAGACTCTGGAGGGGACGTCATCCAACATGCTATACCTTTGTCGGAAAGGAGCCCAGTACTTTAGACAAAAGTTAGAGGCATATCAACCCGAAGTTGGAGGGACAAATACAAAAGGAACTCGGAAAATGGTTGTGGAGGTATCATAGCCCTATCAGGTATTCTTCTTGTATGTCAAATCTAGTGGTTGTTAGAGAAAAGAATGGAGACATCAGCCTTTGTGTTGACTTCCGCAATCTCAACCATATTTCATTAAAGACAACTATCCTCTCCCAAACGCCGTTTTTCTCGGTAGAGTCAAGGGATCGGGAATGATATCAATGTTGAATGGATTTTGAGGATACAATCAAGTTTTGCCTCAAAGGAGGGAAGACCCAACTCAAAATTTTGCATTTACAGCATACACTTGAGGATGCATTTGGTCTTATGAATGCAGATTTTACAACTTTTCAGAGAGCGATGGATTATGCCTTTAGAGACCTCATACAAAGATCATAGAAATCTATCAGCATGATCTCACAGTGGTGTCCAAAAAAAGGAAAGATCACCTTTCCCACCTTAGAACTGTTTGTCACGGGGAGTATATGGCATTTCGTGAACCCTAAAGTCTATTTTTGGGATTGACGAAGGAAATTTATTGGGACACGTGGCTTCACCATGAGGAGTTTCCATTGACCTTGAGAGAGTTCAATCAATAAAATATGTCCGTCCCCCAGTCAACAAGAAGTCTTTGCAGTCCTTTCTCGGAAAGATCAGCTTCATCCGCAGATTCGTGCCTACCTTTGCTGAAGAATAAAACCCTTTGAGTGATTTATTTGAAGAGAGAGATGTTGCCTTGAGGATAGAAGGAAAGATACTGACATATCTTTTGAGAGACACACATCAAAAGTACCATCTCAAGCCCCGTCGTCCAGTCCCGATTTTTCATGAGATTTCATCATTTTCTCATTTGCGTCGCAGGACACCATTGCTGAGGGGAATATTGATCTTGAGAGGATCCGACAACCGACCATCCACCTTGGCTTTTGAGAAAAGTCACAGAGATATTCGAGTTGAACTACACCCATCCGCAGAAAAGCAATCCTATGCGCTTTGGTCAAGTCTCGAGCCATTTGATATATGGGTTATAAAATCCAAGGCTTATGTCCCATACCCGTGATGGGATGTCTTGTCGCCTTGAAAAGGCTGTATGGGCACCAGTGGGTTTTTGAAATCAAAGAGAATATGACTTAGAAATAAAACCCACCAAGATGATAAGCGGACAGGATTAGCCAGATGCTCAGAAACAACCAGAGGCTATCTGATTGGTGAAAGCGGCTGGTGAATGTAATAACCGATTGATTGGAACATGATGGTGGAGTACTCAGGCGCAGTCTATTGCGAAGAACTTGTCATGTCTTGATCACCTGGTAGATTATAAGAGGAGAGATTTGAGGTTGAAATCCATGAAGTATTTCTTAACGGAAGATGGACTTGGATGGAAAGAATGGGGCGGTATTATACTTTGATGCGTGAACAAGGATGAGGCAGAGAAGATCTTGAAGGAATTACGGTGGATCTTGTGGAGGCATTATGTTGCATGGCCTGCCCTGAATTTTGAGAGAGAAGGATATTATTGGCCGACCTTATTCTCAGACGCTTATCAGCACGTTCGATCTTTCCAACCTTTCCAGTACTTCTCTGGCAAACCGAGACTTCCAGCGCAACCTTTGAAACCGGTGGTAGTAGAAGCACCCTTTCAGCTGGTGGGGCTGGGTTTTGTGAATTGAATTCCATGATAATGGATGCAATGGATTTTGACACGAAACACAAACTATTTCGCAGTGGGTTGAATATTCCTACAAAGAAGGCCACAGAAGAGGTTGTCATGAATTTCTTGGAATATCGGATTATAACAAGGTTTGGAATGCCTTCCAAGATCACTACAGATAATGCAGGTTACGACCTGCAGCTCTGGTTGAGTTTTGTTTCAAGTATGGCATTACCATGTCTCATTCCTCAAATTATTATCCATGAAGCAAAGCAGACAGCCGGGAATCAACCAATAAGAACCTTATAGATATTTTGAAAAGGTGGTTGAAGAAAATAGGAAGTCATGGGATAGCAAACTAAAATATGCAGTATGGGCAGATGGAATAATGGCGAGAGACATACGAGGAAAACTCAACTGGCAAGTACGGGTGTATGGACTTTAGGCAAAACTCCCTGTGAATCCGATTCCCGATATACTTCCAATTTAATACGACAATATAGGCCTTGAATCTTGGCCGATCAAGGAAGAATAAACTGGTGGTGGGCTGAAATTCCCGAAGGAGGCCTTGGATCGGATGGTAAAGAACCAAGAGAAAGTAAAGAACACTTTTGATCACAAAGCTAGGGGCAAGAATTTCGCTACAGGAAATCTGGTTCTTTTATGGGACAAGAAAAGAGAAACCGAGGGGATGCATAAGAAGTTTGATAGCCTGTGGGAAGGCCCTTATAAGATCGAAAGTTGTACGGGTATAAATTCCCACCTGCTTACAGGAAACAATGGAGGAAAATCTTCAATTACCGGTGAGCGCTTTGCACATAAAAGCGTTACTATCACTCGGAACACATGATCCACCGCGGTGAGTATTCACTTCCGTTAGCCATTATACGCATTGTTTGATTTCTTTTATTCACACATCTTGTTTTCTTGTTTCCAGCGCCTTATATGCACATTTATTGTGCCTTATATGCACATTTATCATGTATCTGTTGTTGCTTTACAATTGTAATACCACCACATCTTTTGTCGCTGATGCCCTTTTTGTCGAGTGTGGCGGGTTACGGTCTACACCCGTGAGGATATTCTTTGAGGAGTTCTCATCGCTCTAGGTTAAGCATGTCCCGAGTTAAAGGCGGATGTTACTACCGATATCTAGGGATAACTAGGAGATCATGTCTCGAGGCCTAAATGTCTAGACATGGAGTCACAGGAAGCGGGAAGCTGACTGAAACATCAACCTGGAGATTATCTTTCTTCTTCTGACCATCTTTGTCTGTCCGGTGCAGTTCTATCGCCTACCGGCCTGGATTTGTAGGAGAGAGGAATCTTGCTCCATGAGTTAATTGAATTACGAGTATCATGGTATGTAATGTATTTGATATTTATAACCTTCTTAGCATACATTACATTAGGTTTCTTTCATTCCGCCGCGGCTTCTGGATCTTACACTAATCCTCTTGATGCATTGTTAGGAATTGATGGGAACGCTTAGCAGCCGGTATTCATGGGTTTTGGTTAGCCACCAAGAGGGGGTTTGCGAACCATCGTCCGCTCCCACCATATTATCCTTTTCCATCTTATATCCAGCTCATCCATCCCATTTCCCCTATTATAGCCATTAGGATGACCATCAAGGTACATCTTTCCTTGTGGGAAGAAGGGCTAAAGACCCGGGGGTAAGCATTTGGTAAAGATAAAAACAGGAAAATAAAACCTAGAGATGCTTATGCGAATCCAGAAGGCAATGAAACCTCGGTAGAAACTAAGGGACCCTAAGAAAAATGAAGTAAATAAATGCAAGACCTAACCAAAGGGGATGGAGGTCCTAGGCGCGAACAAACCCATTATGTTCATAGGTATTTGAGTGGTATGACATTGCCACCATCAGTCACCAAACCGCGAGGGCAATGACCTTTGGTTGCATGGCCAAAGGAAGGGATCTGATCATGGTATTAGCCCTCTCATTTCTTGAAGGTACTAGTGGAGTGGCTGTAGGCTATGGCCACCAAACTGAACATTGTCCTCTTAGATCAAGGGCTTGTAGTAGAAATCACCGGATAAAGAAGATAAGGCAATAAGGGCTTGGAAAAATGCATCCATGATGGGTACAACTCACCTCTACAAAGGCACCTGATTAACACCAACCCTTGGTGGAGCTAGCAGTTTGGACATCCCTAAAACCACATCACCATTACACATGGCTTGAATGATATTTTGAGGGACTCCATTTCCTGTGGGTATAGCCCAATAGGTGAGGTCTTATTGGTTGCCTTAATGGCATATGAGTGGGTTTTGTGTAATATCTTAGAGCTATCAGGATGATTTGTTAGAGGTTTCATGCATACGTTTGATAAAATTTAATGATGAGATATGATTTGTTGTTGATGCCTAGGTGATGAGCCTTGGAGGCGTAGTTTTTTGATGCGGGTCATGCGGTGGCGGTACCAAAGGATGATTGCACATGGGAGATGAGTGCTTGGACCTCATGGGGTGAAGAGCCCGTCGGATGGATGTTGAGATAGCGGCCGGAATAATGAGTTGTGACGAGCCCTTGCACAGAAAAGAACAAGGATTCCCTCATCCCGGAGACGTTTTGGCTGGCTCTAAGCGTGTAAGGGATCAACCCTTGCGGATGGAGGCGTTGACCTAGGAGTGGGACACCACGGGGACTACTTGGGCCTTTTGGAGGCGGATGAGTGTCTTTGGGCCAACCACAGGAGCACATAGCGGTTGCGAAGCCCCAAAGGGGCCAGCACGTCTAGCTTGTGGGATGTTGATTATCGTTTGAGAATAGCGTCTCCCCCTATAGAGGGCTTGGCGTCTCCATTTTACGCTCATTTGGCGTTTTAGCATGTAAATGTGACAAATAATTGAATAATGTAATGTCATCCTTGTGGTACATTTTTGTTGACCTATTTTTGTAAATTAAAAGGTCTTAGAGATCATATAAATAGAGGGCGGTTGCCTCTTCATTTATCATAACAAAACTTGCTCTCTTTTGAGAGATACATTTTAGTCTTTTGTCTTGGTTTCTATCTCTTTTTGGAGTGGCTAACTTCTTGGAAGGCTATTGTTTGGCAAGTGGTGCTTTTATTCATTGGAAGGTTTACAACTAGGATTTGGATTATGCTTCTTCATGATCTTGTAGGGTGTTTTCATCAAACACTTAATGGTTATTGATTTAACATCTTGCATTAATTGTTATCTTGTTGTTGTTGCCAATCCTTGAAACCCTATAGGGAGCCAACACACAAGTAGGTTGGCTTCATGTCCCCATGAATAGAGCTTATAGCCATTTTGATTTGAAGGGAATTTTGCTTTCGCCCTTACTTTAACTCAAGATTCCCTCTCATCTTGAGTTGGTTTCAAGCACAAATTGAAGAAAAGTAGTCCTAGGCCTAATTTAGTTTACACCTAGGGTTTTACTTCTAGGGTTTTGAAAATCCTTGTATGAAGCAACACTTTTCAGCCCTAGGTTTGTGCTTGTAAGCTAGCCCGTTTTGCCAAAGAAGTCTTGGGAGGAGAGAAAGCTTTGGGCCTAGCTTTAGCTCTTCATGTAAGTCTTTTCCTTCTTAGGGTTTTAGATTTGATGGCCTTACCATATACACCATCAAACCCTAACCCTCTTGTATTGGATTTGGAGTCTTCCTAAACCATTAGTCTCACTTCAATTGACTCCATTAACCCAAGGGCACTAGTCTAGAAGCCTTCTTGACTTTTTTATGCCTTAAACTCTTTTCAAACCACATTCAAATTGAAACCCTAAACCCCAACCTAAGCGTCTAGGCTATGGCTTTCTTTACTAACCACAATGGGATGGCGTCTTACTTGGGCTTTTACTTGTGTTTGGATAGAAAGTTTCGGATGAGTCATATTATCATATCCATAGAGGTTTCAATAATTTTTATTGGTTGAATTATCTACAATGTCCACTTCTTGGCTAGCTAACCCTAAAGCTGAATTTATATAGGTGGCGTCATACCTTTCTTAATCTCTTGTTTTGACACAAACGTTTTGACATTTGTCCTGCTTCACTGATTGGTTTTGAGCTATTGATTACATTTGTAGCTTGTTTGGTAAAACGTTGTACTCTTTCCCTCAAATTGACTTGTTGATAGGTAGCGTCTAAGTGACAACAAACTTATATAGGTGACATCCACACCTTTTAGATCTCTTACTTGGAATGCGTTGTGACTTCTCACCTCCTTTGATAGGCATCGAGTTATTAGTACATTTATAAGTTTATTACAGGAAAAGCTTGTAGCTCTACTCTTTGTCTTCATTTTGACCTATCAATTGATGCTTGATGTCACACTTCTTGAAGCAACAATATAGGTGACGCAAAAACATTATATATGAGCAGATTTGATATTTGTAGCATTGTGATATGATAAGGATCTAATTTACACATTGAATGCTCTTGTCTTTTGGTGAAATTGTTGAAGAAGTGATATAAAATATTTATATTTGTAGCATTGTGATATGATAAGGATCTAATTTTACACATTGAATGCTCTTGTCTTTTGGTGAAATTGTTGAAGAAGTGATATAAAATATTTATCTTTGTTTAATAATCATTGACTTCGTCAATAATTATATCCAATCATTGCTCATATATTAGAGGATAGTCATTGATATTATGAAGTAGTAACCCACTGCAAGCACACATTCTAGTTATTTGTCTTGTCTCGCAGACAGGTGCCAGCCAGTGGAAGATTCTTCTTGACTATCTCATCTTTGGCAGTAATCTGTGAAAGGGAACTTCTTTGACTTGGTCCGTTACCCCTTTAGCCCTTCATTAACCCAGATTGCTTAGGGACGTCTCCCTTGGACTAGCCCTCCTAAATAGAAAGAGCTCCCCATCGAGGTGACAGTGGGTGGGGAAGATCCTGTTACGCCGGTTTTAAGCCTTGACTCAAGCTACCTAATCCCTTCCTACAAACCATGCGATAATAGGTTTCAATATAAGATTGTTTGTGTGATGTTTGATCAGAAATGGTGGTTGCATGCTTTTGTTGGAAGGACCACGTATGGCTTACGTTTATAGATAGATTTGTACATATATATATATATATATATGCATATTGAATTAATTCAGACTTTGAGTCTGTTCTTGGGAACTCTATACCTTTATTCGTCCCCAAGAATACCCATAATAGATCTCTCCATAGAGATATCCTTCTTGGAAATCTTATCAAGAAATTGGAAAAGGATGGAAGGCGCAAGTCTTAGTAACCCTATACGAGGAAGAATGATCGTCTTGAAATACCAAAATAGCAGTGAAGGAATACCGTGTTCGCTTCGCAAGAGTCGTCAAGGAGGCATTGGACGGTCGAAATTCTCCATGGAGAATTGGCGAAGTTTTGAGGGCCGTCAGATCTTGCATAGGAGCAGGGGAGTTATGGTAAGCCTATTTTCAAGTTTTAAGTTCGGGAGAAATCGGACCGTAGGATCTGGGTTGACAAGGACCATTGGATCACTCAAGAAATCTCATTTCATGGATTTGCTAGTTGAAGGGTTAAAACCCTTGCCTCAACATTCGTGAGGCCATGAAAGGCGAAGTCTTGAAGGGAGTGAAATAATTTGAGTCATCCATATGCAGGAGGATGCATGTCGCAGAATCATCCATTTCGGAGATTCGGGTATCGGGACTCACAAAGGCGAGCATCTAGACTTCGTGAATGGTGAGGTTTCGAGGAAATATGAGTCATTCATCTGAGAGAGGACACATGTTGTGAAACCACCCATATCAGGGATTCGAGCATCAGGAGTCATAGAGGGAAGTCTTTTGACTTCGCAGGTGGCAAAGTCACGAGAGAATCGTAGCCATCCATCTGAGGAGGACAGGAAGCACCTTGTCATGTACACAGACCCTGTAGGAATCACAGAGGTCGAGGAAATATTTCACGGCTTTAGAGAAGAGAATCTCGGGAGGGATAGTGCCATTTTGTGCATAGAGCCTTAGTTGTAAAGGTCGCAAAGGAGAAACAAAGGTTGAGACCTTTAATACCTAATAAATATTCCAAGGAGAAGGAAGAGAAGCACATGTTCAAGGAGGAGCTACAACTGTCGTTAGATCAGCTGGAGCGAAATATATCTAGGTCGTCGAAAAGGTACGTCTAGATGCGCACAGAAGAGAGTAGAAACGGACGATAGAGAGACTTCGTGGAGAAGTTTCGAATTGTCGTGGGCCGTTGGATTGCACTGATTTGTGAGGGAGTTAAGCCGTAGAAGTAGCCATGAGAGAAGTTGTATGAACAGTGGAGACACCTCGAGATAGAAGTGGCGAACAACTAATAGCCATGGGATCTTGCAAAGTTGCAAGGTGGTTGGGATCGGTGTAGTCCCGAAGAGGTCTGATTTCGATATCTCACATATCGGGGTTTCACAAGAAGAGAGTGCAAGAGTTGGTTGCTCCAACTCATGAAGTCACAAAGTGTGAAGTGGCGAGGAGAAAAAAAATCCGAACCGTTGGATCTAGGAACGGGAAAACCATTGGATTAGAACTCCATGGTGATATCGTATATCGGGAGTTCGGGGGTTCGGAGGTTGGAAGGGGTCACTTTTGATCATAGAAGTCGCGAAGTTCTGGGAGCTGAGGCTTGCGTGAACACGTGGCACATCCATCAGGTGGGGCCCGCATGATTGACAGGTGGGCATGCATCGCCCGGAAAGGAGTCAACACTCTGTTGACTTCTCACATCTTAGAGATTCGCGAGATAGGAGCATGAAGGCTCAATGCTCCAACTCGTGAGGTTGCGAGTTGCAAAGAAGTGCGAAGAGGATTTCAACCATTGCTGACTTTTGTGTCTCAGTATTTTGGAGAAGAAGAGCATGAGAGCTCGATCCTTCAACCTGTGAGGTTGTGACTAGAGAAAAGTGTTAAAGGGAAGTCATGCATCGCATTTCCCTAAATTGTGAAAAGTCGATAATTGCTTGGCTGGCTTAAGTGCCTAGACACAGGACAGGGTCATGTGGACAATACCCCAAGGGGGAAACCTGCCTCTCGCTAGCCCTGTCGGGGTTCGGCGCTTTGCTGTGTCGGGGTTTGTAGAGAGAAAGAATGCCATACTTGTTCGGCCTGTGGTCGCGACCCACGATCACATGGAAATGGACAAGGAAGGAACTAGCCTATGCTAAGACCCCCATAGGTATTTCGGGGATTCTGATCCTCGAGAATTCGACGAAATTTTTTTTTTTCCTTAGTGGGTATGTGACATTAGCTAAACTGTTTGACCTCCCATAGCCAGTCACTCGACCAAATACCTATCCCTTTCTAGCCTATAAAATAAGGGGTAGGGGTCCCATTTAGAAGGAGGAAAATCATAGCAAAGAAACTGTATTGGATTTAATATTCCCCTTGCCCCAAACTTTTGCAACTATTGTGTGAAGAGAAGAATATATAGAAGAAGTTGGAGAATAGTTGAAGAGGAGCCCAGGACTAGATTCAAGGAGTAGTGGCCAATCTCACTATTGTAAGGTTTCTCTTGTGAGATTAATAAAAGAAGTACTTTTCCCGTCCCGCCATATGAGATTGTCAATATTTAAATTTGATTATATTTTGATATAATCTCTAATCCATTAGTTTATAGATCATATGGATGTGGAGTTCTTTGTTTGTATTTTATGAATGCAAGTCAGTCTTGGGAGGATATTTGCAGTGAATGAGCGACCAAACATTAAAGGGATCAACATCAAACATGAAAACTAAGGTACAATAAATTGATCTCTTTAACCTTGTATTTGTATATGAATAATGGGGTTTATGATTGGGATGTTGGTAATAAGTAGGATACTTTAGGTCATTTTTGCATGCATGATAAAACCCTTAATGCTAGTCCATAGGAGGTATTTCCCACCCACAACAAGGAGGGACAGGGAGGGGCTAGAAGATGGATAGTGAGAGAGAGATAGTGTGTGTGTGTGTGTGTGTGTATCTTTCTATGTGTGTGTGTGTGTGAGAGAGAGAGAGAGGAGNGGAGGGAGGGAGCCGTGGGTGGGGAAGGAGGAGTGAGTGGGAGGGTGTAGAGAGTAAAAGAGGGGGGGGGAATATATATGGGGGTTGTGAAGAAGGGATCGAGGGAGGGAGGGAGGGACGGAGAGGGAGGAAGGTGGAGATACAAGGGGATACAGGGGGAGGGGAGTGAGATAGAGATAGATAGAGAGAGAGGTGGGGGGAGGGACTAAGAGATAGAGAGAGAGATGTTAGATTTTTAGCTTGGGAGGTACTCCACATGTTTGTCTTGTATGCATAATTAACCTTGTACCTACACTACTAGACACTTGAATTTAAAATGGGTTTTCTTAAAGTTGTGATAAAGTGGTTCTTTTATGTAAGTGAATTTTTAATAAAGTGTACCTTCTAATATTAAAGTGAATTTATCTCATAAAGTGCACTTATGTCTTAAAGTGATTTATTTTGGAGGGAATGAATCATGTCCCTTGATCTTGTAAAGGAAAGATTAGATAGTGGCCATTAGATTTAGGGTTGGAGAAGGTGAAGGGTCACTTTCAGATTATAAGAGAATACCTAGGGTATTTTTCAAGACACAAGAGAAAATATTGAGAGACAGAGAGAGATAGATTGAAGAGGAAAGGGAGGAATCCAGACACATTTCCCAAGAAGAAAGAGGGCACAAATCCCAAGGCAATTTGTTGTGTAACTATGTTGGAAATTTTTTCTATTTTGGAGGTCATACTCTACAGATTGATGCAGTCTGTACATCAGAGGAAAGGGACTTTGGTTGTGAGACAATATTGTTCCACTCAAAATGAGGTATTTTCTCGTATTTTTATTTCTATTGGGGGATGTTTTTTTTCTTTTTTTCGTACAATACAATTATGGTACATTTTTATGTGTGATGGTACAGCTGGGTAATACAAGACATACAAATAATTGAGCACAATTTTATAGACATCATTTGGAGGGGAAATTTTCTGTCTGTAAGTGGTTTTCTTCTGCTGGGTTTTGTTATTTTATGTTGATACAAATTTCCTAAAGCTAATAAAAGTTCTCTCTTTCATTGGGTTTCCCCAAACTGGGGTGTTCCCTGGTGTTGTGTATGTTTTGTCACTTGGGTGAGAAAAACAAGTCTAGGGCACTTACAAGTCTAGTTGGACCTGCTAGACAAGACATAGGTTAGTGTATGAATTAAAAAATACAAGCACATGAAATAAACAAACAACTAAACTAGAAACAACTAAAGAACTAACTAAGGAAATAAAACTAAAATGCATAAGAAACTTTGAACCTAAATCGATCAACCAAATGACCAACGATTATTCCACCAATGGATAACTATATTAGTGGAAAACACCATAGAGAAATGAGGACTGATGGATCCCCTCTTCCTCCTTGGGAGGGCTCTTGAGTCCCCTACTTGAGAGGTCTTATTACAATGATAAACTAGAAAGAAAATGGTGAAGAAATCCAAGCCTATTCCTTCAAGAGGTGAGGTGAATCGCTTATTGAGATATTGCTAGAATACTCCAAGAAGAAAAGAGGTTTCTTGAGGGAGGATAGAGGCAGCATAACAATACTATGAGATTCTTGAATTTTTAGTGAACCCATGGCCTCCATTTATAGCATGTATTTGAGGCAATATCCAACCAGTTCTTAGTGTGTAGAAGGGGCCCTTTAGGGAACCCTTAGGTCTTTGACCAGTCCCCCATTCAGATTCAACTCTGATTTGAGGGTCAAATCAAGTTGGGAGTTGGTCCAGAAGTGGGTGAGGGGTCGACAAGAACCATAAATGTGTCTTTTATAGGAGTGTGTGGATTTTCTCATACACAGTCATGCACATGGCCCATTATGCACTCTATGGGATTCTTTGGCTGACACACTATGCGCGTGCTTCCTTTAGTGTTTTAGCGCATGCCAATTTTTTGACAAGTTGTATAGTTTTTACCCCTTGGGAATGCATTTTTGGTGCTGCGAGTGAACTAATAGGTGTTTGGAGATGTTTTATTCCTGTAAGCATTTTCATGAAATGTTGCAGATGAAATTTCAGTGATAACAGATGCTCCATGAGGTGTGAGGTTAGGAGCATAGGTATAGCTAAAATACATCAATCTTTCTTCTACTGAGAGTACCATTGTAATGAAGAGAGTTGATAGGAACTGCAAGAGCGATCCATCGGAGGGAGAGGGGAAACTGTGGGACCAAACCTTTCTCTAGGTAGGAAAATAAAATCTACATAGAAACGAGGCAGGCATGCCCCATGCTCGTGTCATGTAACTCAAAAATGTAAGACAATAATTGAAGTTATATGCTGATGTAGATAACTGTAGCTCCCTTCGGGGCAATTTGATAATGGTAGATACCAATTTTGATGGTGAAAATACTCTGAAAAGAGGCAAGGACTCCTGTAAGAAGTGTCGATGACTCGTAGGCATTGATGGCCTAACAAATTCAGAGGTCTTCGGCTAGTATAAAACAACTGCAATAGTCGCATAGTAAGACCCACCGTAGCATGATATTGTGTTGAAGTCAAATGTTGTGGGGGTCAACGACATCAGAGAGAAATGATGGTTCTCTCTATGTCATCCAATACTACTCACTGTAAATATAATGAGGGTCAAGATACTGTCTCACTCTTGGAAACTGTGTTGGTGTCAACAGGAAGGGATATGAGACTCCAAGAAGCAAAGGGATTAAGGAAATCCATTGGATAAAATCAAGAACTTATAGGTAACGTGAACAAAGTCAAGATGCAGTGAGAATTAAGACTGCCCTTGGTTTGGGGTATGTTTGAAGGGTGATTGACAGCAACCGTGAAACTGTATCTAGCATTAGGGGGATGGCTAGACATGGGGTTAAACTATGCCAGAGGTGTGAAAAAGTGGACAAAATAAGAGATCATGGGTACATTGACTGTGGGTTACTCATGGTTTATGGATGATGTGAACATGAGTATAGGATAGTGAATTCCCCAACCAAGGGCGACATGGGTTACTTTGGTAGAAAGAAGGTCATCATGGGTGACAACAAACGCTAAGTAAATGTTGGAAACAAAGGAATTTTACAATTACCAAATAAATAAAGATCAATTTCGGATGAGTGTATAGATACAAAAATGGGTGCCCTAGTGCAATATGGCTTGGCGTGTGAGGCCATAGGTTGAGTGGAGAATTGGTGGGGGGTGGGGGCCCCATTGGTGGGTTTCTGTATGAGGGAAATGAATGGAAGGAAATTTGTAGTTGGGAAAATTGATTGTGGATGAAATGGAGGGTTAATGATACTACGGAGGTGTAGCCAAAATAGAACCATGATGAGATAACCTGGGAGTCCATTGGGAAAGCTAGTAAAATTATGAGGAGTATGTGGTTGATTCTCGGAAATGCATAAGAATATCAGGACTCCCCTACCTAGGGGGTGAAAGTAGAATGAATTTCAAAGTGTCAAGGGGGGCTATGAATGGGACAAATCATGTGGGGGAGAGTGCTACTGAGTGATATTACTAAAATGCAGTGGAGGTGGGAGTACTGCAAAGTTGGATGTAGGGATCCTAAAGGAAAATGTTGGAGGATATGACTAGGAGATGCAATTGATACTTAGAGGGAATGATTACATTCCAATTTCGATCATATACCTGAATGGGTTGTGTTTGTTTGTGATAACCAAGTACCTACACACATTAAAACCGAATACCCGATGTGAACATTGTTTGAAGATAATGAACATATAACAATTATTTGATAATTTTGAACATGAGCATGCGTACCTGGATGAGATGTGAGAAAAATGCTCCCCCGGGGCCAAGTTCAGATGGTGACCCAAGGAAAGTGATTGTGTATATGGTGGGACCTTGATGCCATGGTTGAAAATGGATCGAGAAATAAAGGCTTTGGGCTCTTGTAATTGAGTGTGGAAGTTGGGAAAAGGGCTTATATATGGATGGTGGGCCCACAATGACACCTTATTTGCACTGACACTATTGTTGATCTGGAGAGAGTGTTGCGAGGTGTTTTGAAAGATTATGGGACCTTGGGGCTACCAATCAGGTGGGTGAAAGACCTCTTGTGAGTGGAAAATTGCTCGATGATGGAGCATATTCCAAGGGAAATTAGGGGTAGTCAGTTCCTCCAATATGTATTCATCACAGTGGAAAATGCAAGAATATAGTGGATCCTAGGAGGTGACAGGGAGAAACGACAATGGGTAGGTGTTATTGTCCTCAAGTGGTGATCACGTAGATGGGATATCGTGTACAGGGTGCGAGGGACCACTGGAGATAAATTCAATGTACTGATATTGTGGAGGGTACCTCGTTCACTCAGGAACTGACAACAAAATATATCAAATATCAGTAATGTGAGCCTCAGTAGGGAGTGGCTAAGAGAGCTCGGGCTAAGACATTTGTCGTACTGTAGCCAAAGTTTGGAAAAATTGAGGTAGATTTGGGCAATGGTGGGTGTAATGGCCATATTATGAATAGATGGAACAAGCGAATTTGGTTCACAACCCTTTACTTCCTGTAGTGGAAGATGCAGTAGTAGTACTAGACGTGTTTGGAGAAGCAGTGATCGATGTGGTTGCTCAAGGGAGTTGGATCAGATTGTGTAACTTGGGAAGAGAAGCATATCTATTAGTCGGGCGTCCTTCTCTTTCACATAGTGCACAAGGAGGTTGAAATTGGGGAGGAAGTGGAGTAGTGTTAAGCCCTAATATTGGCTCATTAAACCCTTAATTGGGGCATATTATACTAGTAATGTTATTTTATTTATGTCGGCTTGCTCATTAACCCTTAATTGGGGCATATTAGATTAGTAATGTTATTTTATTTATGTCGGTTTTAGGCCATTTATACCTCCTAGTCTCCTATATATACCAAGGAGACATTTTCATTTTGAATCATCTTGGACTTCAACATTTAAGTGGGGTAAAAGGAGGTTTCCCCCTCGAAGAGTCTTATTATCTGAAATTATCTCTTTTTCAAGGCGTTGAGTACTTTTTCTGAGGTTTTTCTATGCTATATTGATGTTTGGTTCTTAAAATATGGTATCAGAGCTCAAGGTCTTGGGGTTTCACTGCTACATCTGAGACACCGTGGAATTTGTGCTATAAAGTTTTTTCTACAATGTTTCAGAAGGAACCGCTTGGATTATATTTAGTACATGGATCAAGGTACGTTGGGTT
>SNQJ01S0026118.1:88459-100716 GCA_010110895.2 Picea sitchensis | reverse complement strand
ATCATCTTGGACTTGAACATTTAAGTGGGGTAAAAGGAGGTTTCCCCCTCGAAGAGGCTTATTATCTGAAATTATCTCTTTTTCAAGGTGTTGAGTACTTTTTCTGAGGTTTTTCTATGCTATATTGATGTTTGGTTCTTAACAAGTAGCGAGATCTTTCTTTTTTCATCTGCCCCTAGCCGTAGTGGTGGTGCTAGTGATTGGGGGTGAGGGTGGTGTAGCCGAAGTTAGTACTAGAATATGCATCGATATTTCCTCTTATTGGGGAGGGAGGGATGGTTGAGTAACCATTGTAGGTGGGTGTAGATACCATACCAGAATGGAGAGAACCATGTTGGGAAGGGTAAGTGTTGTGGCTACCTGAAAATCTTATACTCTCGGTGGGGGGTAGAAAAATGGAATTTGAGTAATGTATTCAGGCATTGTTTCCCAAACTGATATTTTCCCCTGGGGAAGGGTGAAATTGGGGATAAGTGGTGTCATTCAGTTCTCAGGTAATTCCTGAGGTATAATTTCTTCAACTGGTGGGACGTCGAGTGGTGGAGAAGCCTCAGTAGGAGGAATGGTATCTCCAGTTTCAGTTCCATCGGAAGATACAACACACACTTATGTTGAGGGGTGTATGAGAGGTGGTTATCCATGGTACACCCCCAACAGGGATGGGTCTTTGAAAATTCTGGGGCCCATATCCATGAGTGGATATGTGTCGGAACTAGTGCGAACAAGAGGTAAGATGTTATTGATGTTGGAGGAGTGGTTCGGCTCGTAATGTGAAACTTGGTCGATGGTGATGATTTTCCCATTGTGGGGGAACATCATTGTTCAAAACACAGAAGAGGCCATTGCCTTAATAGAGTACATGTAGCTATGTCCGAACAATATATTTTAATTGAGTGGGGGATCAATAACCTCAATGTTGATGAGGATAGTTTTTTGCCCGAGATCAATGGGGACATTTTGAAAGAGCCCTTTAGGGGAGGATGGTCGACCATCATAAGATCTCGAAGTGATGGTGAATGGTACTAGCTTAGAGGAGCCAAGTTTTTTCCATACAATTTTGGATATGATGCATGTGGATTCACCTTCATCAATAATACATCGATGGACCGTGATGTTCCAAATTAGACTGGTATATGGAAAGCTACCAAAGCGGGGAGATGGGTTTCCCCAAAATCTAGATCAAATGTGATGATTCTAGTATCAATTAGGTCGACTGCCCCCAAGGAGGATAGAAAATATTTTAATTGGGTTGGAAAATTTTGGAGGACCTCCAATACCGACATGGTTGCAGGGGACTATGCCAAGTCATTGACTAGAATATAATTATGTGTCTCCCTAGCCTAAGGGTTGTTGATATTTTGTCGTAACGGGATGTGAGGGATACGAATGGTGGGTTCGGTGGTAGGGAGTGGAATTATCAAGGCATGTGTAGATGTAGCTAGAGCTACTTTTGAAGTGGTGGGAGTAGATTCAGGGGGCGCGTTGTATTGATGACTACGCATTTGTATAAGAATTTATTCTTCGTTAGTGAGGAGGATATTGAAATCCAGTGGATTTCCAGGGTGGATGGGTCCTAGGTTTTGATATTGTCCTATATGTGGTGGGGCATGATGTACCTCATGTTGGGTATTCATCACAGCTTGGTGTGGAATAGGGTTTTTCACTATAGTCAGGGGTGGTTGTTGAAAATACTATTGTGGGGCCTGCTGAGGGGCAGGCGGCACTAGAGGACATAGAACATTCATGGAATATTTCATCCGTTTGAAGTCGTAAATTTGGGGGAAATGGTGAGTATAATGACCAATGTCACTGCAAAGAGCACAACGAAAGTTGTTCTAGAGGTTGTTGTTATTGTTCCTCCCCTGGATTTTGTTGTTATTTGTCCCTTGGGGGTTCTTCTTACCCTAGTTTTGGTTTCCCCCAACAGGTTGGTTTTGTTGGGGGTTATTTCCCCCTGGTCCTATGTTATTATTGTTTCAGTTTTTTCCTTTATTTTTGACATTATTTGACTGATGGGACAGATTTTTCGTATTCAGTTGTTCAAAATTTTGAAATTGATGAATGGGAGAGGGATGAACAAAGTTAAACCCAACGTGCGTTTGTCCTTGTGGAGGAGAAATTGGCACTGGAGGACCAGGAAGTGGAAAATACATATTATTTTATGGAAATGATCCATAGGGTGCATAGGAAGGTGTAGCATTTTCATTAGTGCCCAGGTTATAAGCTAAGGTAGAGGGGGTACCAGAAATGGGTTGAGAGGCCGAGGGTATCATGGGTGTCAGCAAGGGTCCACTCATGGGTGGAGGAAGGGAAACATGGTATGGTTGTTGATAAGGGGGAGGAGGGTAATAAGGGGGTCCTCCATACATCAATGGGTATTGGGGTGTACCTTACATAGGTGGTGGTTGGAAATACAGACTGTGGTGTGTTGTGGTACCAATCAATCCATCCATTGAGTGAGACATCCCAGGTTTGTCCTAGATGAATGGTAAGGGTATCAAGGTGTCAATTATTACTGTGTATAAGTAACATGACTGAGCATAAATCAAGTTGTACTGTTGAGGCTTATTGATGGCTTCCTCTTAATTTTGGGGGAAGTTGGAGGCCACATCTTTGAAAAGGATAGTTACGAGTGATTAGAGAAACTAATTTAGGCATTGTTCTTTGGTGGTTTCCTCTTTTCATAAACTACGTCGTCAACACCATTCATGAATGTGGTCGGTGATATCCATAAATGAGTTTTGTTTACATTTAGAGAGAAGTTATATACCATTGTCATGACGAACTGGTAGTTTATATAAGGTCAAAACTGTTTTGGCCAAGGATTCAAAAGTAACATGGTAACCTGATTTTTCTTCCACATACCATTTGGTTGATGGACCTGTGAGTGTGCATTGAAATAACCATAAATAGATGGAGTCATCCATGATTCTATTTGAAGAGCACTACAAGTGGAAGGGGATTACATGGTGTTAATGTTTAAGCCATTATTATATTTCTTTGTATTTCAATGAATAACAACAACATAAGATAAGATCACTGAGAAATACACAATCACAAGAGACACAACATTTATCCTGAGAAAACCTATAGTGGAAGAAAACCCAACAAAACTTCCTTATTATAGATAGCCAATACAATGCCAAGAGATAACTCAAGATAATACAGAAGATCCTCTCCCAAAGATGTGCCACTCTCTCTCTTTCTTCTCCAACTGCAATTTCGAAAATTGCCTGTCAATGAGCAAGCTAGGTGTGTCTAAGTGAGGTGCTAGCCTCCTTATTTATACTAATCTGGCACGTGTGAAGTGTCTCTTCACTGGCAGGGTCAAATTCTTAATCTGGGTGGTTATAACCACCTTGATTATATTCTAGGGCCTCTTTAATATATTATGGGGACAAATTTTATTTCTACCTATTACAATTACATTATGACCAATCCGCAAACGGGGATTTGGTCCTTTTACAATAGCCGACATGATCATTACACAATGGGGATTGATCCAATGAATAATATATCAAATAATAATAAGAATACCCTTTGCAGTTACATTATTTCAACACTCCCCCTTATCAAAAAGGCTATTCTTCATTAGCATCAGGCGAGAGAGAGAGGACAACATCATCAACAACATCAAGTGTGTGAGAGGAAAACATCATCAATATCATCTTGGAACACTAACTGGCATATTTATAAATCATCAGAAGTTTTATTCAATGGCAGCATCACCATTCTCAAAGGAATACAATCATCATCTGCATCAATATGTATTAGTATAAAACTGATACATCATCATAATCACAACACGAGGCTGGCTCATTATAATACAGGACTAGCTTTATGTCACATATGTTAAGTTGGAAGCTCAATACTCATCTTGCTTTATGTCACAACAATCAAGCTGGAAGCAAGATACTAGACTGGCTTTATGTCACAACTTCTCAAGCTAGAAGCACAGTACTAGTCTCATATCAACGTCTTGCTCTACATCATAGCACTCAAGCTAGAAGAAAGATACTAGACTGGCTTTATGCCAAAACTGTCAAGTCGGAAGTGCATTACTAGACTCTAGTCTCATCACATCGTATTTCTTTATGTCAAAACCATCAGGTTGGAAGCAAGATACTAGACTGGCTTTACGTCACAGCAGTCAATATGGAAGCACAGTACTAGGCTCATCACATCGTCTTGCTTTACGTCACAACCATCAATTTGGAATAAAGATACTAGATTGGCTTTATGTCATAGTTGTCAAGCCGGAAGCGTAATACTAGTCTCATCTCATCATCTTGCTTTACGTCATAGTACTCAAGATGGAAGCAAGATACTAGACTGGCTTTACGTCATAGCTATCAAGATGGAAGCTCAGTACTAGTCACAGCACATTTTCTTTCTTTACGTCAAAATAATAAAGATGGAAGCAAGATACTCATCCTTCTTTACATCACAACAATTAAGATGGAAGTAGGATACTAGACTGGATTTACATCACAATTGTCAAGCCAAAAGCATAGTTCTAGTCTCATCACATCATCTTGCTTTACGTCACAACAATAAGGATGGAAGCAAGATATGATTTATCATAACAAATACTCCCCCTTTCGAGGAAGGTCCTTTCGTACTATACCAAGCTTATCTTAAATGTGTTCAAACTTTACAATACGAAAATGAGGTCAATACTCTCATAGTGTTGTGATCAAACATTCCTCCATGGAAACCTGGAACTAACACACGAGATTCTTCTTAGAGGAGGTGTTAGTTGCATCAGACAAATGATTAAGTTAAGCATTTATCTCTATATGCTCACATGCTATCAAGTATGATACTTTACAAAGACTGCTATCTCAACTATAGTCATCAACTTGTCATGTCTACCTTTGAATCTTATTAACTTGATTAATCAAACCTGTATCCTTGTCCTCAGGAATGAGTGTTTGCTTTTCTTCCGAGTCTCCTTCACTCAACATGACGAGTGATTTCTTCAACCTGTCTTCTGTACTATGACAATATGTTATCTTGACAAAAGGTTAGGTTAGAGGATAAGTTCTATGATCTCAACTTTTAATCCATCTAATACCTTGACTTAGATTTTGATCAAAGGTTAGAATGATGGTCATAGGTACAACATGAAACACTGATCAAAATAATGTCATAATAAATAGATGAATATCAGAATAATCACACCTAGGTTGCATCATTCCTCTGAATGTGTTGGATCTTGAGATCCTTCTGGATCTATGGAAAGAGATCCCTTCTCCTATAAATACTCTTTAAATTTTAACCACTTAAACATATGTGAGTACATACCTTTGATGGAATTTGCAGGTACTGGCTCCATATGGGAGCAGCAGTAATCATTACCAACTCTTAAAAAACTTCAAGGGCGATTGCAACTAGTACTGCAACTACAACTGGTTCTAAGGCTGCAACTGCAACTGCAACTTAGGGTTTCATGGGGAAACCCTAATTTTTCAAACTTTGAATTTTGAAATTCTGATCCAGGGGATAGATGCACTGAGCTGAGGTGAGTAAGCTGGTGCAGTCAGATTTATGAAAATCAAACTTTTACCCCCTCAAACTTGATTTGCAGATTTCTGGACTGGTGCTTCTGGTTTTCTGATACTTCTAGTACTTCTGGTACTTCTAGTACTCTGGTTTTCCGGTACTTTGTGAAACTAGGGTTTGACTTTTTGGGAGATCTAGCCACTAAAAAGGTGCGCTGAAGGTGTCAAAATGATCCTTGGGGGAGGGCACACTTTTCTAGATGGTTTTATGGATGAAATACCTCTCCAACAAAAAACCCTAATTTGCATGTATGACAATAATGACGTTTTTTTCACTTTTCTCTTGTGAAAGATTCTCTCTTCAGCTTGGCTCTGATACCATGTTAATGTTTAATCCATTTCTATAGTTCTTTGCATTTAAATGAATAACAACATCATAAGATAAGATCACTGAGAAATACACAATCACAAGAGACACAACATTTATCCTGGGAAACCCTCTAGGGGAATAAAACCCAACAAAACTTCCTTATTATAGATAGCCAATACAATGCCAAGAGATAACTCAAGCTAATACATAAGATCCTTTCACAAAGATGCACCACTCTCCCTCTTTCTTCTCCAACTGCAATTCCGAAACTTGTCTCTCAATGAGCAAGTGAGGTGTGTCTAAGTGAGGCTCTAGCCTCCTTATTTATACTAATATGGCATGTGTGAAGTGTCTCTTCACTGACAGGGATGACTTCTTAATCTGGGTGGTTATAACCACCTTTATTATATTTTGGGGCCTCTTTAATATATTCTGCGGATGACTTTTCTTTCTACCTATTACAATTACATTATGACCAATCCGCAAACGGGGATTTGGTCCTCTTACAATAGCCAACATGATCAATCCACAATGGGGATTGATCCAATGAATAATATATCAAATAATAATAAGAATGCACTTTCTAGTTACATTATTTCAACACATGGTTGGTAGGATCTTCCCCCGATTTTCCTTCAAACTTGGGAATGTTTGAAGGTACTTTGGTAGGCATATTGGGCCATGCAGGGTCATGAAATATAGGTTCATTCATGAGTTTACTCAAATTAGGTATGTTGAGGGACACCAAATATTCCATGGAGGTGGCAGTGGAGGATTAGTTCCAGCCATGGTGTGAGTAGGTAGTGGAACTAACCCTTGGGGAGGGTTTGGTGGGGTTCTACTTCTCCTTTGGGAAGAAGTTTTCCCTCCACCTCCATGTGAAGGAGAGATGAGGGATGGATGGCCTTGGGAAGTGGACCCAATTAAGGTGGAAATAAGAAAAAAATATCCCAAAACAATGGCACTCAGGGGTGTCAGATGGTTGAGTTGATGAGTTGGTAAGACTAGGAACTCCTGCTAGGATAGGAGGGAGATTTTTCAAGGATCTAGAACAATGAGGATTTTGTGGGTCGCCTATGATGTTTGACAAGCAAAGTGAATGTGTGTAAATTGTGATGACAAAAATAAATGAAAAAGAGACTTGTATAATTTGGACCTCTCACAATCATATGTAATCAAATGAGCATCATACATAAATCGATTTGAAAAGAAGCATACATGTGGGTAGGTGGATTTTGTCCATGTGAGAGAACAAAAATACATGCTTGTGTCTTAAAAATACGTAACTTCCTTCCTCTCAAATAGCATTGGACCTTTAAATAGCACTAAACAGTGGGTTCTAGAGCCACCAGAAGAAAAACTAGTGAAGGATGAAACAATCATTTATAATGAGGGGTAGAGGGTGCATATCCCAAAAGAGCTAGAAATATTTCCCAATAGCCACACAAAATCCGATCAAGCTGCAATTGCAGCCCACAATTTCCACCTAGGTAGATGTCCTAGTTTTGGCCACTAGTTACTTCGGTGAAAGTGTGATATTTAGATTTCTGGCCTTAGAAATGGGTCATGGGATGGATCCCTTCTAAGAGTTGGGTGACTAAAGGGGGGATGCATAGAACAATTGGACCTCGGCCTTCGACCCTACATGGTTATCTCCCTGCCTTATGGTGTTAGGAACACTTCACTTGAAGGATTTTAAAGTTCCATATTTTTCAACTTCTAATGTTTGAAGATGTGAGAACCAGATAATGGGGGGTTATTTGGATTCCTACCCTTGAGATCCTACCTAGACTAAAAAAATTATTTTGGCACCTCCTGTGGAGGAAAACTTAATGACTTTTTAGAAAAAATTCAGATGTGGTTGGTTGAGATATTTGGGGTGTGAACCAGTCTCATTGGAATTAAGTGGGTGTGGATAATTTCTTCAAGAAATAGTGGGACATTTTGAAATCCCTTTGGAGGAAACTTACTTCAACCTCCACAATTCAAGATAAAATTATGTGAGTGAGGAGTGACTTTGTGTGTGAGAAAGTGAACAAATGTGTTAGATTTTAATAAGATTGGTGTCAATTTGCAACATGTGGACTTCCTATGGTCCTTACAAATATTGATTACCTATATTACTAGATGTCATTGGTACAACCTTGTGGAAATTTAAAATCCCTAAAGAACTAGCATGTGGACATATGGGTCCTTACCAATCCTTTAAACTCCCTAATGTGATTTACTCTAAGAATGTTTTGAAAAAATATCCTAGATTGCAAGAATGTGGGCATGTATGGGGCCCTTTCTTTGATCTTTAAACTCTCCTAGTGATGTAAACGAAGAAGGTAATTTCAAAAACTATCCTAACTTTCCAACATGTGGGCATGTATGGGCCCTTACAAATTTGAGATGTTTTGAAAAGAAACTAAGAGGAGCCTTAGGGGGGCTTTGTCCTCTCCTAAATATTTTGTTAAGGGAGATGAAATGTCCACTTAATCACTTTTTTTATTCTCAATATCTCTCTATGGTGCGAGAGAAGAGCATACTCAATGATTAAAGTTTGATTTCTGGACCCAATGCAAGTGTTTTTATATGTGATAGTAAAGAATCTCAACTTAACTTTTACAATAAAAAAAATCCATCCATGTGGCAACTCAAAGAAAAAGAGGAGAAATATGGTTCTTTTTAACCCCCTAAGTGCCTATGTTTTGACTAACCCTTCATGTGGGAAGGGAATATAAGTGTGGTGCATTTACAAAGTGTATGACCATAAGATTTTGAAGGCTAGAGGCCTTCAAATCATCACAAAAACTCTTACAATTTTGGAATTCTGGACATATGCGCGGGTTATGGTTCAGACATAGGCGTAGTGGGTGCATAATGTGCAGAGAACATAATACCTTTTGGCGCACTGTGCGTAGAGAAAAGAAGTGATGTGGGTGCACACTGCTCAGAATGCATGTCTGTGGGATGAAATACCCGTGCACATATGATACGTGTCGGTGCCGGGGGGGGGGGAGGATTTTTATGTGGAATTCTCCTCCTTCAGCCTCCAAACTTAGCTCTTGACAAGTTAGGCTAGGTTGGTTATGGTTCCTGCAAGGCAAATGGGTAAAAAAGAAGTGCTCAAACAACCCAAATAGGGAGGAAATTGATACCTTATCTCTAATATGGTCGCCAATATGTTATGTTTGTTTCATCACTTGGGTGAGAAAAACAAGGGAACTTACAAGTCTAGCTGGGCCTGCTAGACAAGACAAAGTTGAGTGTTTTAGCGCATGTCAATTTTTTGACCAGTTGTATAGTTTTTTTCCCTTGGAAATGCATTTTTGGTGTTGTAGATGAAATAATAGGAGTTTGGAGATGTTGTATTCTTGTAACCATTTGCATGCAATGTTGCATGCAAAATTTCAGTGATAACACCTAGCATTGCCTAAATTTATGTGTATTTCATGCTTGAGTGATTGTTGTTCATTGTGTTTATTCCATTGCAAAAGTGCTTAGCTATGCGTATTTATTCTTATGGTATTTTCCGAATGATATTAGAGTTCATTTAAGAAAATTGTCTCTAGGTTTCTAAGTGTATGATAGAACTTAGTACTTGTTGATTTTTTCATTTATTTTCTACATCATATCATAGCTTGGGCTCTGAGTGATAGTGAGAAGTGCAATTTTTGGGCAAGGTTTGAAGGGGGGGGAACTAGTTGGTTGTTTTCTTTGAACAATGATAGGGAATATGGTTTCATTCATTATATTTTAGGATTAGTTGGATGGAATGCCCAACTATTTGCAGTGGAAGGTCCATATGTCAGATGTTCTCAAGGAGAACAATATTAGTTTTGTTGTTGTGGCTCCCACAACATATCTTGTTTCTTTGGATTTGCATGAGGTAAATGAGGCCAAATCTTAGAGGATCATTCTAGATGGTGTGAAGGAACCACTCATTCCACATATGTTTGAGAAGAAGACAACTTATGAGATGTGGGAAACTTTGAATAATTTATTTAAGGCTAATAATTCAAACTGGAAGATGGCCTTGAAAGATAAGATGCATGAATCGAAGTTGACTAAGGGTGAGGATGTTGCATCGTATCTTACCTAGATATCCCAAGTTAAGGACAAGTGAGTTGCAGTGGGAGAGATCATCTCAGAAGTCGAGTTGGGGAGGATATCCTTTAAAGGCTTCACAAAGGAATGGGATGTCTTTGTTAAGTTTGTGGTGGGTTGAGAAAATTTTCCGAATTGGAGCAGGTTGTGGGACAACTTCACTCAGGAGGAGACCTAGATGGGGTCTCATAGAAGTGGTTAGAAGGAGGGCAATTCTAAGGAGAATGTTTCTCTTACTGCAAAGGGAAAGAAGAAAGGAAATTCTGGGAAGGAATTCAGTAAAGTCATATGTTACTCTTATAACCAGTTGGGGAACCTTTCTTCTTAGTATCTTGAGAAGAATAATAAAAGGAAGGAACGAGAAGGACCTTATACAACTGCTACAACAAACATGGAGGATTTTTCTACCAAGTTCGATAAGGAATTTTCTTTGGTTACTCTACTATCCAATGTCAGTAGTGGAGGATTTTGGGGTGATATCAGGTGGATTATTGGCAATCAAGCGTCTTGTCACATGATAGGAATATGGTGATCATTCCTTATTATCACAAATATAGGTCCTAACCAGCTGGTGGAGACTGAAGGAGGTATGGAACAAGTTGTAAGTGGAGTTGGAAAGGTTAGATTATGACTCGAGTATGGAGGATTCCTAGAGCTTGATGAAGTTCTCTTTGTTCAAGGGTTGAGGGTTAACTTTCTCTTAGTCTCAGCCTTGGAGGATGTTGGATATTATAGATTTTTCAATAGGGGACATGTATTTATCTACAGGGAGTGAGTGGACTCAGTGGAAACCCAGTTGATTGGTGATTGGGTGCACATGTTGTACATGTTGTGAGGACAACCTTAAGGATATGATTGAACATCGAATGAGGAGAAGGAGGCTCATGATACTGCGGTGGAACCAAATATTTTGTATTTCATTCCAAGAGAAGAGAGCGAGTCTCTTTTGAGCACTGACACGAGGCTTAGCTGGTGTGATCAAACCAATGCTCAGGGTGGAGTGGATTCTCCTAGAAGCTTAGGGTTCAGAATAGTTGTCAGTAGGATGTCTTCTGGTTCAAGTTATGTGCAGTTGTTGAGGATGGCTTCAGGTTCAGAGAGATATCCTACTAAGAACAATGTGATGGGACTGGATGATGGTGATGACAACGAGTACATCCCTCACTAAGATGGAGTGTTAGATTTTTAGCTCAGGAGGTACTCTGCATGTTTGTCTTGTATTTGGAAGTAACCTTGTACCTACACTAATAGACACTTGACTTTGTAATGGGTTTTATAAAGTTTTTATAAAGTGTAAATTTTATGTAAGTGTCTTTTTAATAAAGTGTACCTTGTAATATTAAAGTGACTTTATCTCATAAAGTCCACTTATGTTATAAAGTGAAAATGTAATTTAATATTTTAAAGTGATTTATTTTGGAGGGAATGAATCATGTCCATTGATATTGTAAACGCAAGATTAGATCTTGGCCATTAAATTTAGTGTTAGATAAGGTGAAGGGTCACTTTCATATTATAAGAGAATACCTAGGGTAGTGTGCAAGACATAAGAGAAATCATTGAGAGAGAGAGAGATAGCTTGAAGAGGAACGGAAGAATATGGGTACATTTCCCAAGAAGAAAGAGGGCATAAATCCAAAGGCAATTTGTTGTGAAACTGTGTTGGAGTTTTTTGTTGTTTTGGAGGCCATACTATATGGATCTATATAGGATGTACAGTTCGTATAGTAGAGGAAAGGGACAATGTTTGTGAGACAATCTTGTTGTACACAAACTGAGGAATTTGATGTTATTTCTCTTACTGTTGGGGGAATTTTTGTGTTGTTGTTTATACAATACATTTTTGGCATGTTTTTTGTGTGCTGGTATAGTTGGGCCATACATCTCGTATAGCTCATTGAGAAAAACTTTTTATACAACGTTTGGAGGGGAAATTGTTTGTCTGTAAGCAATTTTCTTCTGCTGGGTTTTGTTATTTTCTGTTGATACAACTTTCCTAAAGCTAATAAAATATATGTCTCTCATTGGGTTTCCCCACATTGGGGTTTTCCCTGGAATTGCCTAAATTTCTATCTGTTTCATGGTTGAGTGATTTTTTTTCATTATTTTTATTCCACTACAAAAGTGCTTAGAAATGTGTATTTATGCTTATGGTATTTTCTAAATGATATCAGAGTTCATTTAAGACAATTATATCTAGTTTTCTAAGTGTATGACATGACTTAGTACTTGTTTATTTTTTCATTTATTTTCTACAATAGAGAGAGAGAGATAGGGAGAGATATTAGGGA
>SNQJ01S0026118.1:67962-80357 GCA_010110895.2 Picea sitchensis | reverse complement strand
GTACCCCTACCCCTCCTTTTATAGGCTAGAAGGAGCTAGGGTTTTTGGCGAACTCTCGGCCATGCATGGCTGGGAGTTCCAGTTAACTGACAAAAAGCTCTTCGTCCCGGCGGAAACTTTCCTGATTTTTTGCTTTGTTAGGTGAACGCGGGCTGTATTGGGCTAGCCCGCGGTCACCCGCGTGTAGTAGAAGGCCAGCAAGCGGTCCAACGCGCCCAGTGAGAGGTTAGGGCACGGGTTGCTTGATTTAAGTGGTTTTTTTTTTTGAGGTTTTGTTCAGCATGGCTTTGGCTAGGAAGAGGCATGAGTTGGCCTGATGCTAGGTAAGCCTGTGTGGTGCATTTTAGGGTTATAACAAACGTTCAATTCTTCCCTCATGCTTCGTGTGCTAGTGTGTGTCCTGTCTGTCTCGAACTCTGCCCAGACCCCCTTCTTATACCATTTCTCGAGAAATTTTGTAATAATGAGGCCATTAGCCTAATTGGTTGGCGGAGATAAATTTAGGCTATTGGTTGGCAGAGATAAATTTAGGGTGTTGGTTGGCGGAGGTCTCAAGGTCGAATCCCACAGGCCTCCCCAGTTTTGCGAACGGTTACGACCATTTTTGCGCGCATGCAGCTAAATTTGGTAGGCGGCCACTAAACTGGAGGAATCTGCTAAATATAGTGGAACTGCCACTAAAATGGCAGAGAATTTGGCAGAGATGCTAACTATATCTGACGCATAGTTATCTACTGCTATATTTTTCAGAATATGCCACATATGGTGGAACTACCGCCATATTTGGTGGAGTTCTATTATATATATATATATTAATTATTTTTTCATAGAGGGTCATTGTGTATTTCAGGGGTGCCATGTGGTGCCTCCATATTGGGCCATGTGGCATCCACTAACTTGTCCACATGGCTATTGATGTCACCTCCTGCATCACTGGGGGTGCCAGGTGGCACATTTTCACTCGTCCACATGGCACCCTGAAAAGGCCAAATTTGAGTGACACGTGGTGGCCTCTAGTGGTGCCACATGGCATGCTGATGTCATCATGACACATGTCACTCTTTGCGCTTTCCACGTAAGCTGTACAGATTTTGACATCATCCATACAGATGTTGACATTCGCAGTAGAGATGTTGACTCATCCCTCTTGATTGGGATAGGTTGACCAGAACTTTGATCGCTTATATAATTTTTTCTGTAACTCCTTTTGATGAGTCGTTTACATCGTTGGAAAGCTTGAAATGCACTCTTCACGATAATGTCATTTTAATTGAGTTTTGGGAACTTCGATGTTTATCCCTTTTCTTCCTGTTGAAGCCATTCTAAGCCTCATGGGACACTTTTGTGCATTCTGGGACACTTGTGAAACTTCTTTGATATTCCTTAGATCCATCCAGATCATCCAAATATACATGAGATAGAGGCTTGGTCAACACATATGAACATGTTCATCCCTGCTAACATACTCGATATTTATGGATCCTCTCTGCACCATATCACGGATGTAATGATATCAGATATCTATGTGTTTTTATTTTTCATGGAACACAGGGTTCTTTGTCATCTTTATGCAACTCTCGTTATCACATAGGATCATGGTTGCTTCCATATCGAGATCTAATAGACATGTCAACAACTTTTGAAGCCATATGGATTCACAACTGGTGAAACATGAAGAAATGTATTTTGCTTCTGCCATGCTGAGAGGAATGCTTGATTTCTTCCTACTATTCCATGATATAATGGTTGACCCCAGAGTGAAACAACATCCTGAAGTGCTCTTTCTTTTAGAGACACTTTCAGCCCAATCTGAATCGGTATAACCACTCAGTCTGAAGTCATGATATCCATTATAATGGAGACCACAATCTAATGTACCATTAAGGTACCTCATCAGATGTTTTGCAGCAACTAGGTGAACATGTCTGGGCTCTACCAAAAATTGACTCAAGGTGTTCACAACAAAAGATATACCTGGCCTGATGTTTTTCATATACATCAACGATCCAATGATCTGTCTGTACAATGTAGCATCAATCAATTATAGAGAAGTGTCGACCATGAGATTCAACTTTGTTTCCATGGGTGTATTCATGGATTTACACTCCAACATATCAAATATCTTCAGTATTTCAATTCCATACTTTCCTTGGTTAATGAATATATTCCCTGGGATCTTCCAGACCTCAAGACCTAAGAAATAATGCATTAGACCAAGTTATTTCATCTCAAATTCTGCAACGAGCTTCTTCTTACAATCAATGATGAGACTTTCTTCTCCAATTAAGAATAATTCATCTGCATACAACAAAAATATAGCAGGCTCATCATTCATAGCCTTGAAGTAAAGGTTATAATCATCTTTGTTCTTGGTAAAGCCCAAGGTCATTAGGAAATTGTCAATCCTTTCATACCAAGATCTAGGAAATTTCTTCAAACCACACATAGCCTTCTTCAACTTGCATACATGAGTCTTCCAGTATTCAAATTCAAACCCTTGAGGTTGTTTTATATACACTTCTTCTTCAATGACACCATTCAAAATTTTTTTTTTCACATCCATCTGGTGTAACTTACACTTCATCTTAGCTGCAAGAGCTATGATGGTTTTGATTGAAGTGCATATGGCTATAGGAGAAAACGACTCTTCATAGTCAATGCCTTCCTTTTGAGAAAAACCACGAGTAACAAACCTTTCTTTATATTTCTCAATACTTCCATCAGCAACATGTTTTATTTTGAAAATCCATTTGGAAGATACCACATCCTTTCTCTTTGGTCTCAAAACTATTTCCCATACATCATTCTTTATAATTGATTGGTATTATTCTGTCATGGAATTTTCCCATTCTTTCTTCTGAATAGATTCTTCAAAGAAATTTGGATCCTTCTCTAAGAGATCACACATCAAAGTCATATAACTAGAGAATGGATTGGGTTTCTTGACTTGTCTCACGGTTCCTTTGGGGACACCATACTTCTCTCCATCTTGAATAAGTTCCCTTTCCCAAGATGTCTTTCTCTTGTGGAAGATCATCATCTAGGGAGGTTCTTGGGATTATATTATGTCATGATCTTATAGAATCTCCCCATCAGGGGAAGTTATGACTTCCCTCACTGGTTCTCCAACTTTTGGAGCCACATGTTCTTGTTTATATACTTCTTCAACATTGCATCTTCTTGATTTCTTGAGTGTTTCATATTCATCAACGGTTCCATCCCTGTTGATATCAATATGATGGTAACCTGGTATATAAACTCTAAAGGCCTTGGAGACCTCACAATATCCAACAAATATTCCCTTCTTTCATGAAGGGTCCATCTTGGTTCTCTTCTCTTTTGAAACGTGTACAAGTAATGGACAACCAAATATTTTGAGATGGCTTACTTCTGGCTTCTTTCTGGAGAACATCTCTTTAGGTGTCTTGAACCCAAGTGCACTATGGCATAATCTATTTTTTACATACATTGTTTCTCTTGCTACTTCTTCCCATAAGTGCATTGGAAGATATTGATCATGGATTATTTTCTTCACTTCTTCCATTATAGTTTTGTTCTTTCTTTCTGCTACACCATTTTGTTAAGGATTGTAGGGAGTGGTGAGCTCCCTCCTGATCATGGAATCTTTGAAAAAATTTGAAAACTTTTTTGAGGTGTATTCTCCTCCATTATCTGATCTGAGTATCTTGATATTTATTTCAAAGAGATTCTCTATCAAGGATTTGAATTCCTTAAATGAACACTTCATTTTTTTATTTCAAAAAGTAAACCCAGGTTTTGCGAGAATAGTCATCAATAAAAGACACATAGTATACATACCCACTGATGGAGGTTTATGGCATTGGGACACATACATCTAAATGCATGATCTCTATGACTCCTTTGGCTATATTGTCTCTCTTTGGGAAAGGGTTATTGATGTTTTTTTCTTGTGGACATCCATTGCACACACCTTCATGGTCAACCTTAAATTCTGGTAGACCTGTGACTGCCTTGCCTATATATGGTAATGCCTTGTAGTTTATGTGAGATAGTCTTCTATGCCAAATTTCACATGGATTCTCAATGGAATGTGTCAAGGATGCTTCTGAGTGACCCTTTAGCTTATACAAGCCACCTTATTCTCTTCCAATAACAATTTCTTCTTCCATTTTTTTTCCTTTGGGCCACATAAGAACTTCTCCATCTATGAAGCCTTTATTCTCTAAAGATGAGATAGAGAGTAAGTTATTTGTCAAACCTGGTACATATAGTACATCCTTCATCTTCATTGGGGTTCCCGAATCAAGTTTGTAATTTGATTTTCCTACTCTTTTGATAGGGTATTGATAATCATCGCCAAGTGTAAGTTTCTAAGGAAACTTATTTTCTATAAGGAAAGAGAGAATGTCTCTTTAACCTATCATGTGATTGGAAGAAATACTATCTATGAGAGAAGTGTCCTCACCAGGTGACACTAATCTTGAGAGGGAAGAGAATAAGAAATAGTCTTCAATATGTTCTTTTATCATTTTTGTGGGTGGATCTTCATCTTCAACTGTCTAGGCATGGTGCCTCTTGTTTCTCTTCTTGTATTCTTCTCGTATTGCTGGACAATTTTTAGCAATTTGTCCCATCTTTCCAGAATGGTAACATTGGTAGGTTGAGAAATATTTTTCTCTTCTTTGACCTTTCTGAAACTTTTGGAATCTCCTTGGAGGGTGATATTCTTTATGTATGAATTCGTTTTTGGGGTGGGACTCCTTATGAGTTTCTTTATGGAAGTAAGAAATATTTATTCCTCATTTATTATGAGTAGCTAGGGATTGATATTCATCTCTTGATAGTAATGCTTCTCAATTAGCTACTCTTGTTTCTTATTGAATGCACTCTTCCCAAAGACTGTCAAATTTTAATTTCTCCTTTGTGGCACAAATAGTTTTGATGAATGCATCCCAAGGTCTTATGAGACCATTAAGGGTTGTCATTATAAGTTTGTGTTAATCTAGAGTATCACCAATTGCTTATAGTTTTTCTTTGAATTGTGATATTATAGAGAAATATTCCTTAATTGTTTATCCTTTATGAATCCTTGTATTTTTGAGTTGAGTTCTTAGATTCATCTTCCGATTGATGTTCCTTCCTTCATACAATCTGGTTAGGGCATAAAACATTTCTTTTGGAGTCTTATTTGAAGCCACTTAAGGAATCAAGTGATATTTTTTAGAATATGCAATGATTATTTTGTCCCTAACTGTGTCCTTTTGATGTTTTCCTTTAGTTGCAACATCGGTAGGTTTCAGTACATCTTCTTTAATGAATATTTCTAGGTCATTCTCTTCAAGAATGAGTGAAATCCTATACTTCCAGGCACAAAAGTTCTCCACACATTATAGCTTGTCAACAAGCTTAGTGCTTGCAAACATCTTTACCTGGAGCTAGGCAAATGACCAAAAATTGATTTTGAACTTACCAGGAAATGCGCTTGGCTTGGGCGAGTAGCATGGTGCAGTTAGATTTCAGAAAATCCAAAGTTTTCAACACTTGGGTTCTATTGATGTTGAGTCACCATATGATGCTACTAGGAAAGGTTCATCAAAAGTTTCATAGGGAAAATGGATTCTTCCCTCAATGGAGTCACTATATGAGCAAACTGTGTGAGCATTTCATGTATAATCATAAAAATAATGTTGAAGAATTGAATTTAGATTTCCAAGAAGAATGACTCAATTCTCCTCAGTAACAGAGCCAAAATGTTATAAAAAAACCTAGAACCATTTTGCAAATCCTTTGATAAGGGTTAAGACAAGTGCAACATTGGAAGTGTTTCCAGTGTGACCTTAGCAAACCACTTCCCTTGTTTTATTTAAGGATGGACCCAACACAATAGAGGCTTCCCTAAAAACCTCAAGGAGTCATATACCAATAATAAATAAAGTATGTTTCCTCCTTTATTGGTTACTCAAATATACCACCACTAGGTCAAGGTAATCAAGGTAAGTACAAGGTTGTTTAATGAAGCAACTTTCATATTTGTATATGTGAAGTATCTTGGACAATTGATTTTATTAACCAAGTAAAAATAAGTCAAATATATGCTCCAAACTCTACAAATATAGAGATACTATATGACTATTCTAAAAATTGTATTGAAAATGATTAGCTACAAATTACAATAATATGTCGAAACAGTAGAGTAATTAGTTACAATATCATGAGGAAAATGGGATATGATGGAAAAGGGATAGAAAAGGAAGGAAAAATTATTTTGATTCCCATTTTAGCTCAATAGAGGGCCAAGCATGAAGTCTTAGGATTTAGTAGACAAGAAGCCAACACAAGTGAAAGTGAAACCACTTTCGTGAAGGTAAGAGAAACTGGAAAAGAATTCATCTGGAACAAGCCACTCAAATTTCCTTGTAGAAGATTCAAAGAGGGAAGAAAATAGATTATTATTCCATCCATATTCTCTCCAACACTTGGGGGACCAAGTAACTAAGAAAGCAAGAATCATCACAAACTGAAGAGGTATGGCATAGTTTGTTTTTTGTTGCATGAAAAGGGGTCACAAGGATAGCAATTGTTGGAACTCTAGAAGGCCAAGTAGCCCATGTAGGAACTATTTTTAGTTTTTTATATTGACTAGACATTGGAAGGCCAAATGGTGAAGGATTCACTCATAACTCCATCCCAAGAACTGAATATCCAAGAAGAAAGTTTGGAGAGTCAAGGTCAAGGGGAAAGTGGATTTGTTTCCACTTTCAACCCAAGGAGAAACGATTGTCCAACAACCTATTGTAGTAGTGAATTTAAAATGTATCCCCTATTCAGATCTTATCTTCCATCCTACATGAAGGAACCCTTTAGTAGATAATTTAGATAGTATACTTTTTGATTGGAGAATATGATTGAAGCTAGGAGTTGAGTATTTAGGGGATGAAAATATTACAAATGGGGAGGTGTGATCTGGATTAGATCCTCACCCAAAATACTTTGTAAATTTGTAATGGTTTTTATTTTATTTTATTTTGTCTTTTTTTGACAAAGTGGAAGCAGAAGTGAATCATTGTGATGGTTCTCCTTCCAAAGTAAACCCATTAAAAATGAAGTTTGTATTGAATAATGGGAATAGGGGAGGCAAGGAGAACCTGGAAAGTTTGTAAATATGAGAGATCAAAGAGTGTATCTTGCTTGAATATCAATGGATGAAGGAGTCAAGGAGCCTATCCATAGTGTGTGAAGGAATATATAATCCATGGACATCTACATTTATTTTCGTGAGTAATAATGGATGATATTTCTAGGCATGCATATCTCTCCCATTGTAATGAATTTCCTGAGTAAAATAAATATTTATTGTTTATATCATGTGGGTGTAATATGTTCTAGGGAGGTATATCTGGTTTCAATTTTATTTTTATTTCTTGAAATTTTTGTTCTAGTTAGTGTATGCAAGCTTGATTAACTCAATCCTCTCTGAGTTGTGTTTTGTCAAGCTGACTGAGTTTGCACTCACCCAAAAATTGTATTTCCTTCTATGGTAATTTCACTTTATTATTGGGAAAATTCACTTTTACATGTGTGAATTTATAACTCCCTGGGAGAATTTCTACCTCTCTAACAATTTTACTTCATCCCTAGGCATTTATATCCATAGTTGAGCATATAAATCCACCCATAAAACATTTTATTTATAGTTGGTCAACTTAATTCCCCCCCTAGGCATTTTTCTCCATTTTTGGATGACTGAATCTTCCCACTATGCATTCCTTTGTCTATTGGCCATTTTTTTCTTTTCCCATAGCCTATCTATAGAAATTTATTAACTGTTGGTTGATTTTTTCCTTACCCACAGGATTTGTTTTCCTTTCACGTCCTCTCTCCCACTCATCGAAAGCCTGAAAGTCCCTCAAATATTCATCTTGGTTGATTATTTACAGTTGAGATTTGGTAGGTTGGAGGTACTTCTGCATTAGCAGTGCTCAACATGCGGAAGTGACTAAGAAAATTTTCTCCCAGTGAATTTATAATTATAAAGTGACTTTATAAAGTGATTTTATAAAGTTGGGTCTTTTAATTATTTTTTAATGTAAAAGTGACTTTATGATGTTTTGAGTCACTTTAATGACTTAATTGACCTCAACAAATTATTAAGTCGTGATCGTTGATCTTGAGGAAAAGTGAAGAGTCACTTAAGGGAGATCAAGGGTTAGAGGAGTTACAGATCAAGAAAATTTAAAGGCAGATCATTAGGAGAAGGAGGGCACAGTTTCGAGGAGAGCTAGTGGTAAGGTGAAATGGTATGAATCCCAAGGAGAGTTTCTTTGCTTGGAGGAAGAGAGTTTTAGCAGGAGGACTTGGCATGCATCCTTAGGGGGATTTGCACACATTTCTAGACAAGTTTTCATCATTAAAGAGGAGGTCGCACAACAAGGAATATATATAGTACATATTTGAGGAGGTCATGCAACAAGGAGGTTGTACAATATAGATTAGAGGAGGTCATACAAAAAGGAGGTTGTACAATACAGATTAGAGGAGGTCGTACAACATTTATTTGTTGGGTTTTGCATCGCCAACTTACACAGAAATCGAGGATGAGTTTTGGCACAAATTTCAAGGTATTTTTCTATTGCAAATTGATCTGTACAACAAGGTACTATTTTGTACTTTTTTGGGCACATATTTCGAATTTTTTTTTTGTTGTTTAATGACTAGACAATCCGTACCTTTGGTCAAGAAATCTAGTTCAGATTTCAAGACTTTGTTGTACAATGGTTATGTGAAATTTTTGCTCAGATAGGGTTAAAGTACAACTCATTAAATGTTGATTGTAAACTACTGATGTACTCATAATTTTTCCTTAAGCTGAATAAAGAGACACTCTTCTCAAAATATGTCTTATTTTTTGAATATTTCTCCAAGATTTTATGCACAGATTGTTTTCCAAAAGTGGGTTATTGTCTATTGTTCATAATTTATTTCCACTTCCATTTTATTTCAGAACTTAGTTAATAGTATTTCAACTCATAAAGGACAATGATATTTCTATTAGGTATTTACAGGAGGCTGAAATCTAATTTATTCTAAGTGTATACTGAACTAAGATGTATTTAAACATGGTATCAAAGAAGGTACTCTGAAGTTTAGTGGGGAACATTTGGCAGTTGGGACAACAAGTGATTTTCTGGTGTATTTTCTTGAAGAAGGCATAAAAGGTTCTTTGTCAGGTGGACAAAGATGACTTCTAGAATTATATTTGAAGATATATTGGAGGGGTCCTCCAAATACCTGCAGTGGAAGGTTAGAATCAATAGTGTTCTCAAGGAGAACAAATTGTGGTCATTTGCAAACACCATTGTGCATGTACCTTCTTCAGATCCCATAGCTCTTGATGTTCATGAGGTGAGGGAAGCCAATACTTAGAGAATCATATTAGATGGGGTCAAAGACCACCTTATTCCACACTTTGCTGAGAAGAAGATAACCAATGAAATGTGGGTTGCACTAAAAGGATTGTATGAGGCTAAGAACGAGAACCGAAAAATGGCTCTCTGGGACAAGCTCCATGGATCTAGGATGGTCAAAGAAGAGAGTGTGGCCACCTACCTCACCCGGGTTGCATAGGTGAAGGACGAATTGGTAGTTGTTGGAGAAGTCATTACTGACTCGGAGTTGGTGTGAATAGTCCTCAAAGGCTTCACCAAGGAGTGGGAGGTTTTCATCAAGTGTGTGGTGGGGAGAGAGAATCTCCCTGACTGGAGAAGATTGTGGGATGATTTTACATAGGAGGAGATCTGGGAGGGATCTTAGGGAAAGGCATTGGATGGTGCATACGATAAGAATGTTTCTCTTATGGAAAAGGGAAATGAGAAGAAGAAGGACATGAGAAAGGTGAAATGCTTTGCATGTCACAAGACTGGCCACTATGTTAGTCAATGTTCGAACAAGAAAAAGAAGAAACCAGAACCAGAGGTGTCAGCTTTAGTAGAAGTTGCAGAGTTTGTTGAGAGATATGAGAAGCAGTTCTCTACCATGACTGGTCTGTGGGCAGTGGATTCCTAGCATTCGAGGAAATTGATTCTTGGTTTGTGGAAAATGGAGATTCTCGGTACATGATTGGGTTGAGGTAAATTTTCCTTGATCTTACAGAGATAGACTTAGACTGTAGAGTGAATTGTGGAGCTGGCCCACAAGTTACAGTAAAGGGGGTTGGAAGGGTGAGATTCCAACTAGAGTCAGGAGGTCTTCTGGAGGTTGGAGAGGTGTTATATATTCTAGAGTTGACAGTTAATTTTCTCTCAGTGTCAACTTTGGATGAGAGTGGATTTGGAGTTGTTTTCTACGGTGGACATGTGTTTCTATATCATGTGGGAGAAACTGCTGACACAACAATGATTCTTGGTGTCAAGTATGAGGGCTTGTACAGGATGTTGGGCAGACCTGTGTTGGGGTCTAGTGGATTTCTAGACTCAGATTATGTGTTGGAGAGTTGGTAGGTGGCACGGGAGAGAGAGTTGATCCATGGGACTTAGTCTTCTTCCAAGAATCTCAAAGGACTCAACATGCACGAGTCGACATAGATGGATTCTCAGGAGAGTGTGTAGTCTACGAGGATAATGTATTGATTTCATGGTACAACAAAGGTAGCAATAGAGGCTTCCAGTGTAGTGGGAGTAGTGGCTTCCTATTCAAAGGGAGCAGAGACTTCTAGTACATAGGGAGTAGCTATTGCAGCTGATGAGATGGAGACAGATTCTGGTGATGATACCTGAAGTAACTCTCTCGCTAAGAGGGAGTGTTGAGATTTGGTAGCTTGGAGGTACTTATGCATTAGCAATTCTCAGCATGTTGAAGTGACCAAGAAAATTTTCTCCTATTGACTTTATAAAGTGATTTTATAAAGTTGGTTCTTTTAATTATTTTTTAATTTAAAAGTGACTTTATGATGTTTTGAGTCACTTTAATGACGTAAGTAACCTCAAAAAATGATTAATTCTTGACCGTTGATTTTGAGGGAAAGTGAAGAGTCACTTAAGGGAGATAAAGGGTTAGAGGAGTTACAATTTGAAATTCCTTAAAGGTATCTCATTAGGAGAAGGAGGGCACACTTTTGAGGAGAGCTAGGTGAAAGGGCATGAATCCCAAGGAGAGTTTCTTTTCTTGGAGGAAGAGAGTTTCAATAGCATGAGTTGGCACACATCCCTAGGGGGATTGACATGCATTTCTAGACAAGTTTTCATCATTAAAGAGGAGGTCATACAATAAGGAATCTGTACAATACAGATTTGAGGAGGTCGTACAACAAGGAGGTTGTCCAGTATGGATTAGAGGTTATTTGATGGGTTTCGCATCCACATCATGCACAAAAATTGAGGTTGAGTTTTGGCACATATTTCAAGGTATTTTGCTTCTGCAAAATGATCCGTACAACAAGGTATATTTCTATAATTTTCTGGGCACATATTTCAAGACAATTTTTTTATGTTTAATGACTGGACAGTTTGTACCTTTGGTCAGGAAATCTGGTTCAAATTTCAAGAGTGTGTTGTATAGTTGTTATGTGAAATTTATACTCAGATAGGGTTAAAGTACAACTCATTAAATTATGATTGTAAACTGTTGATGTACTAAGAATTTTTCCTTAACCTGAATAAAGAGACACTCTTCTCAAAATCTGTCCTATTTTCTGAATATTTCTCCAAGAGTTTATGCACAGATTCTTATGCCAAATGTGGGTTACTGTCTGTTGTTCATAATTTATTTCCACTAGCATTTTATTTCATAACTTAGTTAATAGTATTTCAGCTCATAAATAACAATGGTATCGCTGTTAGATATTTATAGGAGGATGAAATCTAATTTAGTCCAAGTGTATGCTGAACTAAGATGTATTTCAACACTTACATCCCTAGGTCGACCTCTGTTATGGTTGGATGAATTGCTTGATCACTAGATAGTGATTACATATGTGTTGGTTGTAAAGAAGGATGAGTGTCGAACTCTAATATTTGTGCTAGTTCAGAGAGAAGTTTTTTCATTATTCTTTTAAATATGTGAGTGAATAAAAGAGCATTGAACCAAAAATAAATAGAGAACTAAATTTATTCTGCAATTGGGATATGTATTGATGAATTGGATAGGACACAATCCTACTATTTACAGATCATATAATCATATAAAATATTTTATATAAATGGCTAATTACATAATACAAAGTAATTATTTTTAAAAACTTGTTTCTTTAGTAATTATTTGAAATTGTGATATTTATTTGAAAGTAATACAAAGTTGTAAGAAGATCTTATTTATGGGGGTCCAAGAGCCCTTCCTTGGAGGAAGAAGGGACTCATAGTCCTCTTTCTTCTTGGCGTTTTCTTTCACTAATATAATCCTTGCCATTGGTGACATGAATC